>JAVCKV010357074.1:0-13424 GCA_032274145.1 Herpochondria borealis
TAGATCCTACTCAGGGCTTAAAAAAACGAGCAAGACTGCCCATCTTCCTATGTTCACGTTTGTTTGTTACTTACCCAGACCATCACGTACCGTGCGGCCAAGCGTGTTGCATTCACCCATCAAGATATCTGTTGAAGAAGATCCAATCTTGGCCATTCCGCAATCTGCTCGCGAAGATCTCCAGATTGGTACAATATCCATATCTGCGTCAACAACATAAAAAAGATCATCTTTCAGTCTTTTTTCCTTCTACATCTATAGATCAACAGCTATCAGCTCAATCCATCATGCCAACTAACACGAACCGCCGTCACGCTCTCTTTATCTGCTCCAGTATTGGCGACGCCACGAGTGGATTGGAGATTGACATGAACGATCCCACCGTTGTCAGCACCTTCGCGGGCAACATGTCAGGATTGACGGGAGCGTTTGGAGGTATGAACTTTGGTGTTCCCGTTCGTCTTTCTCCAGACGCCAAGATGGCGCGTCACTGGGGGGCCCAAGCCTATCATACCAAGGCTTCCGAACGTACCGAGTTTCCGACTCTGACCAAGGCTCCTCCGACCGTCAAGGAAGGACTCTGCAACGACTACTCCATGTTGGGCTTACGAGCTCTTCGTGACGGTGAACCTGCCAGTTCCGTCAATGGCGTTGTGTGCATGGCCTACGATGATTCGGAGCTGGCGGCTGCGAAGAGATTCTTCGCTCGCTTCGGCAATGCCACCTTGGCCCGCTTCCCCAAGACTATGTTTCAAAAGATTTCGTGGCAGAGTATGCCAAGCGACGTTGACTGGATCTACTGTGTCGTGACCATGGACAGTGCCTTTGAACCGCCAACTTACGATTCTCCCATCCTCCAGACGTACTTGGATCAGGTTTCTTCTGACTTCTTGGCCTACGGTGAAGACTTTCTGCTGGAATTCTTGCAGTCCACTCGCAGTTGGTCTACTTTCTGGCTCAACAACCGCATTGAGGACTTGACCAGCGCCATTGATCAAGCTGATCCTAGTCGAGAGACAGAAACTTTGGATGCCCTCCTCCAAGCTCACGCTCCCATGATCAGTCAACGCAAAACGATTACCTGTTATGCTCTCAAGGCACTTGGTACCGACACTTCTCCTACCCTCCCCACAACTGCTCCAAGCATCTCTACCAGCATGATCAAGCAGTCTGAAACCAAGTTCTTTTGTTTCGGCATGGGCTCTCTCATCAACACTCCAAGTCGCGTCGGGACAGCGGGTAAGGTGGCTCAATGCGCCATTCCCATTGCTGTCAACGCATCCTACGATTTTTGCCCCTGCTGGAATTTTCAGAACCGTGCTGGTGGATCCCAACTCACGGCTGGCGGTATGATCTTGCGCCACGATCCGCGCAATCAGAACCCATTGGCGGAAACGGCCGGTGTCGTCTATCCCGGTCCCACCGATGAAGCTGCCATGGCGGCACAGGACGAACGCGAAGTGGGCTACACGCGGTACAACATTCCCACGGAGTACATTCGGTCTCTCAATTGGTGCGACATTCCCGAGGGCATTACCGTCTTTCAGTACGTGCCCAACACGGAGCTTGCCGATGATCATCCTTCTCGTGCTCGCAACAAGGAGGATGGATCTTTGACAGGCCGTGCCACATTTCCTCCCCGTGACTATCCCCTCCCTCAAACGTACGTGGACGTTTGCATCAAAGGATGTCTCGAGTACAGTAACGAGTTCGCCGCAAAGTGGATTGCAGGCTTTGTTGGATGGCCTTCTCCCCAGGACCCCAATCATCACTATTGGCTCAACGATCGCCCCATGGCCCGAACGGGATGGGTTCACGAACCTCGGTTCCGTGAAGTCGATGAATTGCTCGTCTCCGAGATTCCCGACTCCTTTTCCTGTCGTCGGCTTCCTGCTCAATATGCTCGTCACTATGCCGAAGGAGACGTCACTACCACGGATGTCTCCTACATCTCCTACAACGCCGGCGCTCGACCTCCCACCCAAGCCGCGGATCAAGCTCCAACGCACTTCATCTTTGAGTACGACGATCGCATTTCTGCCGACCAATGGGCCAAGGTCATTACGCAAGCTGACATTGAACAGGGCATCGCGTGTCGCTTGAAGAGTACGGCAGGATATCGTCGCAGCTTCTGCCTCAAAGTCGATGAAGGCTTTACTGCCCCGGCTCTCGTGGCGACTGATGACGCGAGTCAAGCCAGACCAGTCAACGGGATCATGTATGCTGCTCCCAATAGTTGGATCAGTGATGACAATGGTCCTCCCGAAGAATCCAAGGATCCCTTTTCTGGCAAGGGCCTCTCGCGTGTGGAATTGTCCGCATCGGAGATTCATGTCTTGGCCAACTTTATGAGCCTCCCCTCCGACGCCAAAGTGTACACGTACATTGCGACTGCACCATCGTTGCCCAGTTATGACTATCCCATTCGTCAGACAGTGGTGGACACTATTCTCGCCGCCTGTCTGGAGCATTCGGTGGACAACGATTTCTGCGCCGAATGGATCGACACGACTGATGGATGGAAGAATCCTGATGGTACGTGCTTTTGGTTCAACGACCGCGTCATTGCCCGTCGTCCTTGGATGGCACTGGGTGGCAGCTACAAAACCTTTGATCGCCTCGTGTACGAATCCACGAGTCCCTGCGTTCCATCGGGTATCTTGCTCGAACGACGCTTGGCCGAAGAGTATCCACTCCTCCAAAAATCGAAATAGAACGACACCGAAGAGGAAAAGAAGGAATGGGTTTGAATGATCAATAGCAAGAAGAAGAAGAAGATATGTAGCTGGAGAACTCATGAATCGGCCCGTAGATGTAGGACGACTGTTCGAAGGTAGCGTGGGCCACTTTGGAGACTTGGACTTACATGAAGTATTAGATACATTTATACGAATCAACCTCTCTAGTGCGTCCTTCTCTGAAGGAGCCCTCTATATTGGCTTAAGGAGGCACACAAAATGATCGGATTCACTCTCAAGAGAACAGACTTAGCGTATTCAGATTCATATTTAGGTTATAAGATCTAGATTACGTCCATTCTCTAGTAGCATCGCTCCTCGGTGGTTAGTCGGCCGGAGCTCTTCGACTGACGCCGTTCCATGTCACGCTGCCCTCTCTCCTTCATCCAGTATCTGATATGTTCAATACTGGTTCGGGCACTCACTGTCTCCGCGTGTTCGTCTCCCCGCGTTCTCCTGTAGATGTTCAGAGCATGTCTGTATTGTCTTTCGGCATCCGCAAGCTCCCCTCGCTTGTAGTGAATGTTACCCAGTGACTTGTATGCATTGGCTACTTCTGGATGACCAGTGCCATATACAGTACATTTGATGCTGAGAACATCCCTGAATACCTGGTAGGCCTCGTCGTACTCGCCTTTCTTCGTAAGGATGGTTCCGATGCTCTTGAGCGTTGGTGCGACGTCTGGATGGTGAAGCCCATATGCATCACGATTCAGACGGAGAGCCTCGCGGTAGAACATCATTGCCGAATCCAAGTTTCGTCTCTTGTAGTGAAGACTACCGATGCAAACTAAGGTAGCGGCAACGGCTGGATGTCCCGGTCCGAGCGTGTTATGGTAGATTCGCACGGCCTCTTGGTAGCTATTCATTGCTTCTTCGTAGTCTTGGTGCTTGTGGTGGATGCCACCGATGTAGTGCAAGATACCTGCAACCTCAGGATGATTGATGCCCTTCAGTTCAACCGTCAGAGAGTGAGCTTCTTTGTAGTGCTTCATAGCCAAATCGTACTCTCCCTTCTTGAAGTGAATCCCTGCGATTCGAGAGGAGATCGAAGTCATTGTCTCCTTTCCTGACTTTGTAGCAGCCACTCCAGATGATCGGAGCATGGTCATTGCTTGCTCGAAGTAGTTCATAGCGGTATCGAGCTCTCCCTGTTTGCCGTACACCATGCCGATGATCTTGAGTGTAGCAGTCACGTCGCGAACTGAATCATCCACTTTGTCACGCTGGTGAACTGTTTGATGAATACGGAGAGCATGAAAATAATGCTTCAGTGCTTCATCCAGCTCTCCCATACGATTCATGACATTACCCATGCAAGAGATAGCGCTGGCTACATCACGATTAGTCTCTTCGGAATTGTTCACAGCGAGATAGATGCGACGGGCCCTCTCGAATTGCTCCATTGACGACTGATATTCGCCACGTTCTGCAAGCACCATGCCAATGTTCTTCAGAGTTCCAGCAACGTAGACGTGATTCTCTCCGAATGCCTTGCTGTAGACATCCTTTGCCTCTCTGTACATCTCAAGTTCCTCCGCAACATTGTTTAGTTTGTAGCAGAGACTCCCCATGCGAATCAACGTCGATGCAATAAGCGCAGAGACACTTCCGTCATCATCAACTGGTCCCATGTTTTCACATCGTTGAACTTTAAGAGCCTGACGGTAAACCTCCATAGCAAGTGTGAGCTCCGCTGTTCTTGTTGGATTGCTATCCTGTGATATGCCAGCAAAGCAGTCTGTCTTCTCAGATCTCTTGCGGTTCTCTTGTAGCAACTCAGCTCGCAGCGTGAAAGAGTTCAACTGTTCCTCGTGAAAGCCTCGATCAACGTCATTGTCATCGATAGCAAGGCTGTAAGCATCCAAGGCCTCGGTCAACTCGTTGTTTGATCGCCCTCCCATGTATGAAGATCGTTTGAAGGGTTCATTCTCGCATGATCCGTTCTCTCTCAGTGCATCCGCTCGTCTTCGCTTTCTCCCTGAATCAACACTTATAGGTGTGGCGTTCGACGACCCGCTCGGAGACAGTGGTCGTGACTCCGAACTCTCACTCGTGTCTTCCTTTGTATCCACGTTACGAAATGAAATGCCTCGAAAGAGATCGTCGAGAGCTTTGACATCTTCGTTGATCTCACTCATGAGCGTTGAGGTGTCCTCGTCTGTGGCATAGAACGATGATTTCGAGAACGATTCCACAGATTTGGCATCCCTAGTGCTAGAACGAGTTGCTCGCAAGCTAGTGACTTCAGTATAGTATCTCATTGCCTCGTCTTGTTCCCCTCTTAGAGAGTGGACGTTGCCCATGTTTCTCAGAGTTTGCACGATGGCATCGATCGTCTCATCTCGCAAAAGCTGAACTTCCTTTCCAGCAACCCCGATCTGTGCATCTTCAGAGTTTGCACGACTTCGATTCCCACCCTCTCCAGTCGTGGGCGATGGGGCTACAAGTTGCGAAAAGACGCTTCGTTTCTCGTGGAGGGCCTCCGTATACGCATCCATTGCATCATCGTACTCCTTGTTTTTGACGTGGTGTTCTCCGAGACCATCAAGAGCATTAGCTAACGCAGATCTAGAGTCCCTCAATGCAAGCCGCTTGTCGTCAAGTCTCTGTTTGAGAATGGGATAATCCCCCTTCATCTGGGGCGATGCGCCTGTCGACCTTCTGCTCGGTAAACTCGAATTGTATTGCAATGGAGAGAATTCTGGTTGCCTTGACTGCGATTTCCGCCCGGACGACCGCATCCGTCGAATGGGTGAAATCGAGGGAGAGTACATGGTGGTGCGATCTTATGGAGAAGTGACGAGTAAAAAGCGAGTTCGTAATGAGCGACAAAAGCGAGACTTGGATTAATCCATCAAACCCTCTGAGGGAGACTGCGGTTGAGCGAGATTTGTGACGGCCAGGTAGCGACGGCTCGCTGAGGTCGATGTGTCCTTCAGGAACACGGATTGGAATTATTTCTATAAGAGAGTATATGTCATATACGTATAAATACTTGTATTTATGTATTACGTCACAACCCTCGAACAAAAACTCAACGCTAACCGGGCCTCCTCTCGCCATTTGATCTCGATTGGCGAGGTAGATGGCTCAACGGATGGAGCCAAATCTAATCGATTATGAATGAGGCAGAACCCCAAGGTCCGCTGAATTTAAATTTGGAGATGAGGGGCGTAAAAAGGCGATAGTCCCAGCGATAATGGATCGGAGAGTGAGGTGCTCGTTGTCCTTTTTACGTAGCTTCGACCTATTGACAAAGCCGCTGATGTCCTTCGGATCACTCTGCGTATGACGGCGACTGCCAAATCGGAGTGCCACAGACACTTTGGACACCGCACCGAGTCAGGCAGGATCCCTTCCAATCAAATCCCAGCGACGCTTGTATCCTCCGAACTATCGTCTGTCGCAGTAAGCTGCATGTTTCATGAGACGCTTGCCAACCATAACAACCCAACGCATGGTAGTCCCCCGTCCACTCTCTCTCTAGCGATAGGCAGTCTACTTCAAGTCCCGCAACTCATTCACTGGTCGGCACATCACCAACCGTCTGTACCTTTACACATGTTGAGAAGAGGCGCACCAGAACGTGCTCCATAGCGTGCCCACTATCTACGAATGGGTATACCTTCATTTAAAATCTTCTCCTCGCTTTCCTTTGTAGTAGTAGCCTGCTTTTATCGTACCTTCCATTACGTAAAATTAAAAATAATGATGACGCCACCTCTAATACTCCTGACTGGTGCAGCGACACAGTGCAAAGATCCACTACGGTACGGTATCACACGCGTTGACCGCGCGGCTTCTAAAAAGTAGCATCACCGTCCAAAGTTCGTTCCACTTCGATTTCAACACCCCGTCGTTGCAGCGGCAGTATCAGTTTCTTGACAGCATTCCGCGTCAAACCACAATTTTCAATATTAAGGTACTGGAGATCCATCGCGCATTCTTCCAGTATCATGAGGCTCTTGCAATCCAGTTCCTTTTGAAAGCGCAGCTTGAGATGCGTCAATCTGGAAGGGATCGGTAAGAGTTCGGGAAGGAATTCGTTTCCCAAATCTGTAGCGGACAAGTCGAGTCTCCGTAAAGCTGGGAACTTGGATAGTGCAGCGCATCCGTCGGAGGTTATGCCTGCAAGGGATAGATCAAGTTCTTCCAAGTGCTGCAGCGTCGCCAATGAAACCAATGCTTCATCGGTGATACCCCGGCACCATCCGAACTTTAGTACTCTCAGATTTGGACAGTGTGTCTACAGTACAGAAAGTCAAGGTGGGCGCACTGGCGTGAGAATGTGTTCACAATCTAGTAACATAGTGTTCGATGCGATCCAGGTTTGAACTTACCCCAATCAACTGAGCTGTTGCATCCGTAATCGAATTCGATTGCTCTGCTTTCGTAGCGCTTAGATCTATGTCTTCTAGCAGGCTCCCAGCGCCTTCGTTGAGAAAGTGAGCGATGCCTTCGTCAGTTACTCCAGTACCGTGCAGATTCATTATTCGCAGCTTCAGAGACCGAAGAGGCGCAATATCTGTTAGTTTGGCACAATATCCCAAGTCTAGCTCCTGAAACAGAATGATAACGTATTAGATTGAAGGCCTAGAGTCGTCTCAGCTCGGACAGACCTACTGACGAATCGGTACTTACAGTAAGATTCGGGAACCGTGCAGCGATGGAAGCTATGCTACCATTCAAGAGATTGGGGCATCTTCGTAGATCCAGCATGTTAACTTGCTCTCTTGAAATACGTTGAAACTGTTTGCATATGCAGCTCGTCGTCTTGGAAACCTCAATGCTATTGACGTAGCCACCGAGAAAGATCTTCCCAAGCATATCGTCTGGAAGGAGTTCAACAACAGATGATGACTCTCCTTCCTCCCCCCCATCTTGATCAAGAGGCGCTCTCACACTGTCCGACGATTCCTCTGTCGAAGGAGTCTCTGCAATCTTGCGGCGTTTCGCTGAACGTGTCACGGGGGTACGGAAGTATCGAGTAATCATTGTCAATGCTGGTGCTGTACCATTAGTGTCACGAATGGACATGAATGAAAAGTGAATGACAGCACTGCACGCGGTAGAAGTACGGTAGATCTTTGCGTCGCGTCGTCATTTTTTGAATGGCGCGCAAAGAAAAATCGGAAGCCTGCCAGGCTTGAAAGATAGTTCTCATCACTATCAGAATCTATCCTCCGCAAGGGTGATGTCAGCACGGCGGCAAGTGATGATTGAAGATAGGAACTCTTTCTGGATACCACCATCGCAATCGTAATGCTACACATTCCTAGGTCAGATGCTTGGAGCTTTTAGAATAGCGGTTACATTACCTGCTGGTAAACGCCATCGTTATCTACGAAGTGCATGTAGGTTTCGCGAAGCATGTGGCCAGTGCTCGATGAGAGCATTGGCGGCTTTGCTGTGAATACTCTTGTAAGGAGCTTGTAAGCTGGGACAACGGGGCGTCCTCACAAACTGTCCTCATCAAAGTAAGGGCCTGGGCTACCAGGGCTGCAAATTCGTCCAAAGGAACCTTGCTTCTCGAGCGTCTAACTGGCATGTTGGAGGAACATGTCAATCATTCACGAGCGGACTACAGTAGCAGCTGCGCGGTCAGAACCTTTGCGACAAGATCTCTAGAGCTGCCAGGCCATGTCTACTTAGCAAGGTCTTTGGTGTCACCCTATTTCTGGCCTCTAACCTTAGCAGTTGAGGAGAGGACTAGAGCAGCGGCTCAAGAGATGGAATAGTCAATTGTCTATCTATAATATGCATTGTTGTCTACATCATTGCATGTGCTCGGATGCCTCGTTGCCGCAACATGACAAAAATCTCGTAGGTCTGAGACAGAGTGAGGTCCGTATCTAGCAGATCATCCGCTACGAACATGCCTCGCGTTTTGTGATCCCAGATCAATTCATCGACTCGGTTCTCGTCAGAATCAAGATAGGCCAAATGCTTGAATCGGCCGTCCATTGTGCTCAGATCAGCCTGGAGAATCACGTAGTCATTCTCAGATGCGTGTTCGTTGATGAGCTGAGGAAGGTACGGGTGCTCATCCGAATGCTCCTCCACCTTTGACGCCACACTGCATTGATGAAATATGGTCTTGTCAACCATGTCGGCAGGCACATCTTGGAAGAAGTCGGAGCTTGTGGTACCCTTATCGAAGACCCAGACATTGTCCAGGATGACTCCGTGGCGCTTCCAAGTATCAGCGACGAACTTGGGTGATGCTCCTCCTAGTTTGGATTCCCAAGAGGACGCCGATGCGTCAAAGTAGAGCGCATGGTCCCCTCGTACAACTGGAGGAGGAGGCAAGATCCAGCCTCGGAAGCTCAAATAGTGATTCTTGTACTGTGGAGTAATGGGTGTTGGATGCAAGCACTTTTGCAGTGGAAACCGAAGATGTCCAACCAATGGTTCAATGTACTCCTCATATGTATCTCCACTCACTTCATCCCGGTACGTGAGCTTGCTCAGAATGTGCTCGTGTTGCGGACCTGGTATGACTGTCTCTGGTGGTGGGATGTCAACAATGAGTGGTACCGGTCGCTCAAATGTTAGCTCAAGAGTATCTTTGTTTCCCATATTGTACCATAGAGGAGCATTACCATCATCAATGATGCACCACTTCGAATGAGGCGCTCCAAGTTTCGAAGTGCAGAGAAGCTCGAGATAGTCTCTGACGTACTCAATCTGTTCCCCGAGCAAAGTCTTGCAAATTGTTTGGTCATCGTTAAGCGAGTCGCCTCGTTTCAGCCACTCCTCCTCCCACTTGGACGATTTGTAGGACACAAACTTTCGACGCTTTGGGTCTGTGCCAGAGTTGGTAGGACTCTTGGGTAATATGTTGCTCTTAGTATCGGATAACATTTGTTCAGGAGCAGGCACAATCTTCTGAGCTGAATCAGCTCCGGAATCGTCAGTGATCGCCAAAGACCCGACCGCCTGTACTCCTTTATCACCTTCATCCCTAGCTGTTGTTAGTGAGCGAGAAGCTTGTGGCTGTGACGCACTAGATTGTGCAGCCGGTAATGAGCTGCCAGATGACGCCCACAGAGATGGAGGGTTGACTGCCCCAGCACCGCTTCTTAGGTTCTTGGTTTCTGAACTTAGCGAATCTTCCCAAAGAGATTTCACTTTCTTTGGTGATTCACTGCCCTGCTCTGAAATTCCAGCCCCACCAGTTGTGTCAAGACCACCTGCGTTAGCAGCATTTTTCTGAGTATTTGTGCTTGTTGGTGCCAAGACTTCTTGGGTTCTTCTTCGTAGGTTCCCATCATGAGCCTGCGATGGCACAGTAATAGCGAGGGTCAGCACGAGGAACGAGTATGATCTCATTGTTGAGCAGCAAGATAGTGCTGTCGAGACGAAAGGTGTGAAGGGCACGAAAAAGGCCAAGTAAAACCAGAAGAAAAAAGTGAACAAAGCGGCAAAAGCCGCTCCGCTTCATCGGTCATTGATTTTTCAGGGCAATACCAATGAGCCACTTCTAATGTCTTTGATATTGTCAATGAAAACTCACTATTCATTTCACATTTGTTGCCATATTTGGTGTTGCGTCCTGCGGTTGTTCGATTTGAGGGTTGGCAGCTACTCCGAATATATAGGTTTATACAGCAAGCACACCTGGTACAGCCGAATCGGAAAAAATTCTACGATTAGCACGGGTGTTCTTCGCCACCTGTGGAATGAAACACTAACGCGATCGACGCGTACTCAATTACTGCCATCAGTGTGCTTCTCTTGGTGCTCCATACAAAGAATCGCTCAGGAAACTAGTAGCCATTGTCAAACCTACCGACTAGTCTAGAGAGCGCTTGCTGCAATCGCCCGTATCTTTTCCTGCTCCTCCACTGTGATCTTTTGGATTTTTCTGCACCTCAGCGGCGCACCTCTGCTAGGTGTGATCCTTCTACGCGTGTATCCTCTAGAGATCATAGCGAGCATGCCACCAGAAAGAGGTTACAAGACCGAAGAGCAGTTACCGGTTGGTAAGTATCCATACTTACTGGCTGCGCTATTATCAAATTCAACTAATGTCTATTGCCCTCGAGCACTGCAATGATTGGTTGAGAATGCCCCAGATGGACGAAGAGCAGAAGCTGCAACCTTGGTGTTCGGTTCAAAAGGAAACAAGCCAATCAAAAGGCACGGTTCGTCTTGGTGTCAACTCCAGGTGTCAAAAGACGAGAACTCATTGCTGCAATTGCGTTCTTGCCACATTTGAAAGGAGTATCAAGATTTAGGAGAATCTTCCTTAGGAATAGGCTCTACTGTGAGGAATAAAACATTCAGAGACGTATTTACAACATAATTTCCATGTGTGATTTAGCTTATGCATGAAGAATGATAAATAAGCAAGAGGTTGTGTATTATGGAAACTTTTACGATAGTGATACATATTTGTATTAAGAGTTGAATGGTGTATAAGTGCTATGCTTGCGCGTATCAAAGCAAACAATGGTGCTAACTCATTTTGTCGCCTGCCCCCCGAAATAGTTAGCATGCGGTACCCAAAGATCCATCTTGAAGATACCAGAAAGGATTCTTACAAGAGGAACCAACGGAGCCACACACTTTCTCATTCATCCACACTTGTTCTTTCATAACAACGTTCCGACCATGTCGCTTTTCACCAAGCTTTCTACGCCGTTGCGGACCGCCGGTCGCAAGATTTCCGGTCGCAAGATGTCATCTGCTGAGGAGTCTGGTGGCGGTGGAGCTCTCATTGGCGCCATGGGAACCACTTTCGTTACGTATATGACGGCCGACTTCCTCTCCAATTTTATTCAACATCCAACACAAAAGGTGTGTCTTGCTTGACGTGTGTGCTGCAGGCTAGCTAGCTGGAGCGACAGGGCGTGGAGATGCTACTAGCCGTACGTCAGTTTTGCTAACTCACTTCGGTCTCTCCTCCTCCTTTTCAGATGGACTACGGTTATTTCAATCAGTTCCTCGGTCGTCCGGTTGACAATCAGTGGTGGGGTACTCGCACGCAGCACATTGTTGGTGTCGCAGCTGCCCTTGCCGTTACTGACCACGCGTCGCAGGCGTACTTTTCAAAGGGGCTTGGACGTCCACTTTGCTTTGCCAAGTCTCCTGCCACTTTTGTGGCGCACACGTTTTTGTTCATCTTTGCCGGCGTCACCATATACGTGGCTGGTGATGCCGCCTTGAACCCTGATTTGAAGGGAGAGCGCATGAAGGCCTTTGCCGAAGGCACCTACGCATCGGCTGTTGGAAGTTGTACTGCCTGGTATGAACCCTATGTGTCTCCTGGACTCGCCAGGGTGGCCGGCGCTGGTATCGCCAATACTTGGTTTGGCAGTGCCCTACTTCCAGCCACTCTTGCATACGCTACAGTCAAGGGAGTAGGATGGAACGACTGGGGCAACAGTGGCCTCAATGATTTGGAGATGAAAATTAATGGCCTTTCCAAGTAAGCTCGTTTCCGCATGATGAAATGAACACGATTACGACAAGTTAAGACATGATTTTGGATGAACGAAAGAGATAACACGGAAGAATTGAGCCAAACGAATGGCAAGTAGAGGCATACAAATGTAGATCAAATAGCACTCACATGTTGTAATAGATTTCGCACCTAGGAAGCAAAGAAGACCACTGTCTACCCCGACTTCGCGGTGGGTCAACTTCGAGCAACGAGACGGCGCTATAAGATTCTTGCTGGTAATCTGTTTTACTGAAAGAGATGATGTGATGCTGCTGGTACTGGTAGGCTGCCAGAGATGTTTTCAAATACCTCGGCGGCACCTTTTGAGTGCCGAACACGACCCTCCCGAAGTCGCTACACAGCCAGAAAGTCAACAATAGTGAGACCCCGAACGCTGATCGCTCTCTTTCCACGGTTGTCGTTTCTGCACAGTACTGAGAGTCCGAGAAGTATTAGGACAAGTCAAGGGCTGATCGGGCTCTTACCAGCCCTGGACGTCAATCTACATCATACAGCGCGCTCGTTTTCTACGAAATCAGTATATGGCATAGTCATATGTACGTGGCTCGTCGTTTGTTAAACTAGAGTTAGAAATCCACTGATCCACCGTCAAACTCAGAGTCATCGTCAAACTCAGAGTCAAACTTCTCTCTAGGACGACAACATAAGCAACAGCAACACAGAAGCACTGTCAGTCCCAGGGCAAGCGATCCGATCAAAACATACATCCAATTGACAGAATCCAGAAAACTAGTTACGGATCCGAGAAGAGATGAAGACGTTGGCGCCGGAGTCGGCTCACTAGTTGAGTCAGAGCTAGCAGAGTTTGGCGCAGGTGTTGCTCTCAGCAGTACATCCCATGTGGTACGGACAAGGCTCTCGTGCGCATACAAGAAATCCTCGTTCATCATGCCTCGCTGAAGCACGTCCTTAACCATTTCCACTGCTTGTGTCTCCTCGTCGCTGTCTAGGTGCAGTGTCAATCGACCCTCCACAGTAACGCACTGGTTGTTGTTTGGATCAATCACATTCTCAGGATCACATTCGATCCCATCCAAGATCGAATCTGCGCCAAGAGAGCTAACACCAGTTGCAGCAAGACGCCGCATGTCTTTGCGTAGTGTGCGCCTTCTTACTACTCCCGGCGAACAATTGTCCGCAAAGAGTGCGGGCAAAATGGCCTTGGTGAACGCGTCTTCGAGCGCTGGGAGCACGTCGTTGGTCAAATCTGCACC
>JAVCKV010357185.1:0-13424 GCA_032274145.1 Herpochondria borealis
AGCACTACTCTATTCGATGCCGTCCGGGATGGCAACTTACACAGCACACGGGAGTTGCTTCAAGGAAATCAAGGTCTTGACGTGGACACAATAAGAGACAACTACGACCGGACTCCACTTTACATAGCCTGCATACATGGCAGACTTGAGATTGCCAAACTTCTCATTCAAGAAAACAATGCAGATGTCAATGCAGTCGATGCTTGTGGATGTACTCCACTGATTCACACTTGCGATCAGGTTCCCAATCCCAGAAAGAAAGAAAATGGCACTGCGGTCGTGGAGTTGCTCTTGGAGAATGGGGCAAATGTAAATACGAAATCTAACAGCGGCTGGACTGCTTTGCATTACGCTTGTCGATGGAGTCAAATGCGGATGGTGGAACTGCTGTTGAATCATGGAACCGACATCAATGTACAAAGCAATCGTGGCATGACACCATTACACTACGCATGCTATGACCCACATATTGATGTGATCAAACTCCTTTTGGCCAACAACGCAGATCGACACATCAAGAACGATATTGGGCATGGACCAGCCGAATTACTTCAAGCGTGCTTCCATGGTCGCTATGGAGTTTTTACGTCCTACGATAAGCTTCCACTCGCCGCTTCAGGATTGGACAAGGCCCGAGCTCGTCGCAAGAAGAGGAAACACATGGATGAAATGGTGCGACTGAATCAACACCTAAGTCAGCACCAGCATGCATTGGCACTCAAGGTAAGCCATTTTGTGTTTTGATGAGATTGCTGTTGCAATCTGCTGGTTTCTCACCGCCTCCTCAGGCACTCTTGCTTGTGCGACAGCTTCCCGTGCAAGAAGTTGCCTACGAGATCTTGGGATTTCTCACCCCGGCCGCAGTAGAGAAGATCTTCTTGCCGGTGGAGTACGCTGAAGCGTTGCAGCCCATCACGTTCTCTGCGCACTGACTGACTGCCGACAATTTATTTGCTGGTTTCAACAGTACATCAACTATTAGCTAGGGAATAGCCGAGCGGTGGGTGCCCTTCTTCTTTAGTTGGTGTGATGGCTCGGAAAGCCTGAATCGAGCCCGAGCACCAGCTATATGTGTATTCTCTATTTGGAGCAAAACGATTGAGTAAACATTCCGTTCTTAGTAATATATGCGTAGTCAGAGTAATTGCTTGCACTAATACTTCTTGTCATGAAGAAACTCAGACAGCTCGCTTCCAGCTCTCTCTCTCTCTGGCTGACACGCTTGTTGAGCGTTACATACTTTGAGTGAGTCTTCAAACAAATGTCTGTCCAAGGGAAACAAGCAAGGGTAAGCAATGCGGAGAGAGACACCACACAGGAAAATAGAGGTTGATCTAAGACCTTCTAAGCAATTCGGTGGTTTTGACAGCCGGCATAGAATCAATTTGGTAAAACAACAGAGCTACTGATGTCTGAGGTCTGTCCAAGCGATTGTGCACGGAACGGCTTGACAATACAAATACACCACTCTTCCGATGAGGTCGAGTCGACATGTAATGCTAATAATAGCCGTCATACTTGACTAAAGATAATACCGCATCGTGAGTGGGATTCAGAGAAATCTGGGCGGACATTTTGATTTGTAGCACATAATCAACATACGTATACATATAATACAAGAATATATGTATTCATACTCTTATACATTTTTATGTAATCGAGCACCGGCATGTCAGTTAGTATGAATTTTGGTGGACATAATTCATGATAAACTTAGATACTGATTCTCATTATCAATTTGCAAAATTTCTCTCTCATTATTTGCCAAATTCTTGCCCTTCCCAGTCGTGCCGGCTATATTCGCCAGTGAGCAAAAGGCAACATCACACATCATTGAATCCACGATGGGGCAACTCTTGGTCAAACCGCAGCGCACTGTCAGCATTGACAAAAGTATGACGACTGACATTCAAAGAGAAATGGGTAATCAAATACAACACTGTGTGCCATTCTTCCCCGTCCGTGATGAGGATGATTATCCCGTCTTTTCGATCGTTTCCGTAGTTTCGTCGGGCGAGAAGGATCACGGGATCAACATTAAACCAACTGGCGGCACCCTATTGTTGGGGCGTGGTAGTGGTGGTGCACAAATAGATCGTCAGAAACGGAACAAATTTCAAGCTGAAGTATCATCTTCGAATCGCGCGAGAGCACATGTAAGCACCAAAGACGGAGGAGCAACAGCCGAGAAGTTAAAGTTTTCGACCTTTCGTGTCAATGTGACAGATCGCGAGACTACAGCCATCCGAGAAAATAAATGGTCGACCGCCAAGATCGTGGAGAAGGTCAAGGAAAATGCGACCGAAATCATTACTTTGAATGGACTCACGCACCAGAAACGCCTAATGTTCGGAGTTGTCACGAAGGTTCACAAAGGTCACCTCATCGTCGAAGGACTCCACAAGTCTGGAAGCAGGGCAGGGATCCAAGCCGAACGTATCAGCGTGGCTGCGGAAATGGAGCGAGCTGGAGCAGCTTTGTATGAAAAACGCGGTGTGATTGGCATCGATCTTCTTTGCTTCGTGGTTGAGGATATAACACCACCGTCGGGGATGGATGTAGCAGATATGTGTGAGTTCAACCCGTGCTGTGAACGTCCGAAGAACTGGAGGATCTCTGATGGAATCCGAGTTGACCAGTTGCGACTACGCGCGTTTGAGGGTGCTTGTGATTACGTTGTCCATGCCAAGAGGGCTCTTCCTTTGATCCGCTTAAAAGCACCGTCCAATGCTCACGGCTGTAACAAACGTGTACGATACGCGCAAGAACCTACGTGGATTGACAAATTTGTAACAGGCCTCAATCCATCCTCGGCAAACAGTTGCGCGATTCTGTAATTTCCTCGCCTATGTACCTCAGAAAATTTGGTAGGCTGCATTATATTCTTGGCTGCATTGGAAGTTCCTGGTGCAACGGGCCAGGCGGATTGACCAACCAATGTGAAAGCGGAGAGAATCTATAATCTGAGCAATGGCTTGATGGGAAATGCTAAATTTTGGAATTGGGGTCGTCAAAGCCAACTTATGGAAGAACACATCTTACAACGCACTGCGATGCTCTTTGAGAGATTCATTTGCGGCGATACTGACTGCGTTTCTGTTTTGGCCCCAAGGTTGGAATGCCTCACCAGTAGGCTTACATTACCCCCACTACCATATGTTATTGCGAAATTCGGAAAGATTCCTCTATAGTTGTTTATACAATCATCAATCGTTCGCACTGATCACCTTCACGATCGAAGGAGCGCTCCTCTACTTCGACGCCACGTCGGCAACAACAAGGAAAACACGCTGTAACGAGTTTGAACATCACAGAAACTTATACAATCATCAATCGTTCGCGCTGATCCCCTCCACGCTCGATGGTGCGCTCCTCTACCTCGACGCCACGTCGGAAACAACAAGGAAAACACGCTGTAACGAGTTTGAATATCACAGAAACTGCCACCAACATGGCCACGGTGCACCACCATTTGAAAGCCGAGACAAAGTAGAAGGCCACCACCGTGTACCCAAATGCAGCTCCAACGATGACCCACACCATACTATGGGTCTCAATAGCCTTGGCCATGTCGTCAGAATGTGGATGGAGCGTTAATTCCAGCAGTCTGCAAATGAGCAAGAGTGCCGTGAACAAAATCACCGACCATGACATTGACCATAATCCCGTAAACAGCAGCACCGAGGTAAAATCTGTTGGATGTGCCACACGAAGCAGGACTTGGCCCGATAAGTCTGCCGCCATAAACAAGAGTCCCAAGAGAAAGCCCAATATGCGAGCTAGTTGACAAAATTCCTTCATGTCGCCATTCAGAGGAGTCTCTCCACGAAAGTCGTCCATCGTGCTGAAATCACGATGCCCACCGTCGGACGTACTCAGTGTCGAGTTGGTACATGTAGAGGCATCTATCGTCGTCGCAGGGAAACCAATATAAAGAGCATACTCGGAGGAGTTCATGATTGGAATGTGGATGTGGATTGAACTCTAGTAGCGACGACGTTTGCCAACTCGAGATGGTTGTGAGAGCCTCAGTATATTTCCTGTCAGACCGGAACATGCATGTGTGATCGAAACGTTCGACACCGTGTAAGGGTTCGCCCCTCTGCTCACTTAACGGATAGGGATTCATCGTTTCGACGTCAAACCCTGTAGTACGTAGCAGTCAGCCCATTCGAGGCATACAGGCACGTGCAGATGGATCCATCGATGGGAGTAAGATTCAATAGTACGGGCAGCGTCGAAGCCGTTTGATCACGACTGACTTTCCCTTGACGAGACCAGCCAGTATCGACGACCTAGAGCAGATGGTATTGGGCGTTTCACCGCCACTCCGCCACAGCAATATTACATTATGTATGATATTCATGGTCCTAGAGTACATGACCGCACAAGCTACCAGGTGAAATCGCACCCACTAATGCTGTGGCCCTAATATGCAACGAGAGCGTTAGCGGAATCAGGCATAGCGGGCATTTGTTCACCGCACGAGTCCTCGCGGTTCATCGGCAACCACTTGGATGCTTCTATTCTCCACACTGTCCAAGTCGTGAGATGCTCGGGGTCGTTCAGAAAGTCTTCATCAGTTTGCATCCTCACTTCTCAACAAGGAGGCGACAACACCACAAATTACACGTTACGATATTAGCACTATCTATTCCAGCGGTACTCTTTAGCCTCTCCACGCTTCTGTGCAGCTACAAAAACCAATATGTGCTCCGTTCTTGTTTAGGAACTCAGGTGCTCCTGGTATCGCCCCCCTAAACATGACGTTTGCTCTGTCTACTGCTTTTGGGCGACGCAAGCGCATTTTCTTGACCGGAAGAAAAGCTATGTAGCGTGCTCTTGGCGCATGTAGATGCTCTCTATGCACACGTCTTTCGCACTGCAGTCTATTGGATGTCAGCAGGCGCTTGCCTGCTCCGGCGAACCAGAAGCATAACGAGCAAGTGCACGTTTCCAGAGTCTGATCGGTTCCAAGACCACACCTCAATCGACCTGACATAGACTGTCAGTGACTGCTGGCTGGTACTGGCCTCTATACTTTGAATAAGTGATGATGTTCTACTGGGCATCTGTCTGTTAGTGACTCAATGCAGGGCAATGAAGGACCTGGAACCAAGAACATACTGGAACTTGAATTTGGCCCAAATTTTGCTACTTTTGGTCGTGGATGTCTTTTTGTTCTTGGAGCTTCTCAACCACATCACACAATGCGACATCCAAACGATCACAACATACAAAATAGTAGATCCTTACTGCATTCTCAACCATAATCAATCATAACCAACAAAACAATGACTGCAACATCTTCGTCCATCAAGACTGTCATCATCTTTGGTGCTACTGGTGCCATTGGAACGACTTTGATTGAAATCATCACTCAAGAGAATCCTGATTGGAAAGTCCTCGCTGCTTCTCGTTCAGGGGGGAAGGGTTCTCATCTTGCCTCCCTGCAGCTCCCCAATGTCACACTCCTTCAAGCCGATATCGAATACTTAGAAGACTCCAAACGCGTCGTGACAGAGAACAATGTCGATATGGTCTTTTCGTGCATTGGATTCTCAAAATACGAAGCCAAACACTGGGCCGAGCATTGGCCAATTGTGGTTACGAATCTTCTGAAGATCACATCGGCAGAGCGTCCTCTTATCTTCTGTGACAATTTGTATGCGTATGGTGCCACTACTAACATTTCCTCGAAGACTACACTTGTCGAACCAAGCCTCAATACCAAGTTTGGTGTTCGTGCCAAGCTACGCAAAGAGTACTTCGAGCCAAGAATGAAAGAAGCACCTCAATCGATTGCTGTGGTAGGAGGCGCCGACTTTTTCGGTCCTCGATTGGATGGAAAGAGCTTTCTGGCAGATTTATTTGTGGGAAACATTGTCAAGGGCGACAAGCCCATGGCTTTGGGAAGTTCATCCGTGAAGCATGATTTTTGCTATACTTATGATTTTAGCAACGCACTCTACACTGTTGCCACGAATCCTTCAAAGTCAATGGGGCGATTCTGGATTTGTCCTCACAACATTCAAGGAAAGTCGTTGGATGATATCGCAACCATTGTTCATAAACTGAATGGTTCTACCGACAAGGGTATTTCGGTTCTTCCCAAGTTCATGGTGAGCATTTTGGGTCTGTTTGTGGGTGACTTGAAGAATATGAAAGAAATGATGCCGTGGTGGACGAAGGATTACACGGTAGATGATTCCGAGTTTCTTTCTACGTTTCAAGGCGTCGAAGTCACACCAATGAATGATGCCCTACAAGAAACGATTGACTATTACAAGTCAAAACAGTGAGCTTTAGGCGGAAGAATTGGAGCTAATGCGTTACAAGTAACGATTTAAGACAATGTACTTGCCTTTCAACTTTTCGTTTCTGCGGGGAAATTGTTATTGGAGGTAAAGACATTATCTGGACATCATGCACATGCTGTCTCGCAACAATCAAGAACAGTGTGGGCGAGACTATTCTCTGTACTGCTTATTGCCGTACAGATCTAAATTCCCCAAGTTGGTTTAATATCTGCCAAGAATGCACTGGATGCAGGGCCACTCAAAAGGAGGAACTGAGACCCACAAGTGTGAGTTACGTCAAGGCTCCAAGTTACCGGTAGTTTCTAGGTTTGTTTAGGTAGAGCGTCAGCTGTCCCTAACCCTAACAATTAAAAAGGGCATCGTCTGCGCGCCCGCCGATAAAGAAGATCAGCAAGTTGCAGCACATAAAATCCGAAATTCTCTGCAACTGTACATTTTACGTAGCCTTCTTCTATGATATGTACTAGCCGTTCTTTTTGTTGGGAATCGTCGATGCGAAGAATGAGCAGAACGTTAAAAATTACTCATCTTTTTCTACTCGTGCGGCAAAAAAACAACGGTCTCATTTTTGTTTCGCCGATTTGGCAGATTACCGTTGATGTCAACCTCACACATTCAAAATTCTTTGAGCTTCTTCGCCAACACATGCAAGTCATATCTTCGATCTCATTATCCATACCATTTAGTCACTCTCGGATACCGATATAGTTCTTTCATACTCGCGACAAGCAACCAACCATGACCCATTACACAGTTCTAGGCGTTGATAGGGACGCTACTGTATCCGACATTAAGAAAGCATACAGGCGATTGGTGCTAACTCACCACCCGGACAAGGGGGGAACAAATGAGGACTTTCACCAACTGAAGGACGCCTACACTACGCTAAAGGATGTTGAATTTCGGGCGCAATATGACCATGCTTTGGACAACCCAATGTCAGAGCAAGAGGCATGGGAACAGGCGCAGGCCCAAGCACACGCTCAGGCTCAAGCACATGCCCAGGCTCAATATGAGCAGCAGCAGCAAACTTTCCAACGAATGTGGGAACAAGCCTATACTCAGCAGTGGCACCAGTGGCAGTTTAGACAGCAACAAGCTTGGGGGCAGCACTGGCAGCAGCAACAACAACAACAACAACAACAACAACAACAGCAATGTGAATGGGATCGTCAGCAGCAGTACGAAGAACAGTTGCGACAGGAGCAGGAACGCGCTGAACAAATCGACGAGCTTCGCCAACAGAAAGCTCGCCAGGAAGAGCAGCTTCAAGAAAAGCTTCAGAAGATGCTAGACGAACAAGCTCGTCTGGAGATTGCGCTCCAAGAACAGATTCGCAAGAATGAGCAAGCCCGAGAAGCGCAAGAGCAAAAGGACAGAGAACGTTGTGAAGAGCAAGAGCTTCAGAAACGACAAATAGAGGCCACGAAGCAGCGTCAACAAGAGCAGGTTCGTAGAAAGCAGCACAAAGCCAAGGAGCAACGTCATCGAGCGCAAAAAGAGAAGTCTCGTAAGGAACTTGAAGGGGCCCTGCAGCAATGTCAACGAGATCAAAAGGAACAAGCTCGCAAGGAGCTGGAAGAGCTACAACGATCTCGCAAAGAGCAGCAGTCACAACAGGTGCGCTTGACATCAGTGACGTTCGGTATGACAAAATCGGGTGCCCCCTGCAAAACTTGCATTAATCAAGGGCGATACTGCACTAGACACCTCTATCAGGATCCAGCTGCTACCGAAAAGAAATCAAAGGGAGAATCTGGTAGACAGAATCGGGCATTCGGCGCTGATATCTCCAACTGCAGCGTCTAGTTGGATTGAAAGGGGAACCGGCAATCCGTGTCGTTGTGGCTTTGGGGATGTCAGTGGCAAGAGAAACCAGCCGGGAGATGCTGAGCCTTGCCTAAGGTATGCGCAGGGTAGCGGATGCCCCAGGGACGTCTTCGGATGGGCTCGACTCCAAACAGGGTAATAATCCTCAGCAGCAACACAACTCTCTTGTACACGTGTAATGGCATGGTCGCCTCGAATAACCTATTGTAAGCGTTGAGTGTTCTTTACACCATGGTGTCCGCCTATAGACATGATACTGTAGTTTGTTTTTTAATCTGTCTCTAGGGGACTGGGAAACTGTGATTCGTTCTATATCTACCCATACCTTACTTGGAATCTGATCAACTTTAGATTCATTCGGGTGCCTCTTCCTGAGATCTGAACAGCGTCTTCTTCTGACTCCTTGGACAGTCTTGAAGAATTGGTTCCATACTGCGAGAGGTATGCTCGGTGACACATTGACCAAACAGCTAGTGTACATGTACCCTTACGGAATGCTGAAATATACCATCCACGACAAGGATCGGGTCCACTTTCAGAGGGCACCAGCTCGGCGCTTGAAATGGCCATTATCATTCAGCAACGTGAGAGGCCCGAAGAAGATGCAGAGCTTTGGCGAGCAGCGAGATCTACCCGGACGCTCTGTTTGTTGCAACTTGGCCAAGTTGGATGCCGCTGTGAAATGACAGACTTGGTCGCGAGCCGTGGATTTCTCTGGTTTTCCAGCAACCATCTTGTCCAGCTGATGTCGGTCCAATGCTTCCGCATTGTTTGTGTTTGATCAGCATTGGTCAGGAATTGAACTGGGAGACTGCTTACCTTGAACTTGGTTCGGTTGACTTATGACGATGGCAACGTCGAGTTGCGAAAGTCGATTTCTCCTGAATTGCTATAGCTAGGGACAAAGCCTCCAACCAAGTAACCAAATTCGTGTGAAGTGTAAAGGACCTCAACTATCAGGTCTACAATAGGAATGTAGATGATAGAAGAAAGTGCCAGAAGGATATCGGGATTCCTGTCAAGGAACCCGGAGTATGCTCTCATGAAGAAGCAACCATTTTCAATTTGAGTCCCGAATGATTTCCAGGCTGTTCGTCGCTGGGTGCTGATGAGTCCCACGGAAAATGGCGCTACCATACCGATGCTTTACCCATGAGATCACAATCCACAATCAACAATCCAAATCAACGTAATCCTTGAAAGAAGATTGCAGTACAGTATTTTAAAAATGTTTTCTCAACAAAAGTGGCACGAAGGACCCAAATGGGAGCGGATGCTGCAAGTATACGATGGAATTGCCACGGAAATGTTTTCCAGCAAGGGTGGTACGTCCAAGTTGGTTCCGACGACCTTCGGGGACACGCAGATTCATACCCGCGGTAATCCTTCTCATCAGCCTCTCGTGTTCTTCCACGGAATTTCCACAAATTCTCTCATGTTTGGGGATTGGCTGTTTCCAAAACTCTCGGAAAACTACTTTTGCATTGCAGTGGATACCATCGGCGACATGGGTCGGAGCCTACCCCGAGACGGCGATCCCACAAATGGCCCCAAGAATCCACAAGAAATGGCAAAATGGGCCCTCGAAGTTTTACAGGGTCTCCAAATTGAAGAAACGACCAAAGTTCATCTACTTGGTTACTCCATGGGTTGTTTCATTGCCACTTGTGTCGCCAAGTACTATCCGTCAAGGGTCCACAAACTCGTGCTCTTGGCACCGGTGGGAGTGGTCGCTCCTGTTCGCAAACTATGGCTCGCGCATGCCATTTCCTTTGCAATTCTATCAAAGATCTTTCCCAGTTGGGAGAGCCTTCGACTGTGGTTCTTTGGTTCCATGATGGCAGACACTCGTTGCATGAAGAATCTCCAATACCCAGAGATGCGCGAGGCAACGGACGCTATTGGTGGGCCACAAGTCAACGTTCGACCGGAAGTTTTCGAAATGGAAAGCTTGAGGGAAATAGCGCAGAATTGTCCAACTTTACTGGTGATTGGGCGTCAGGAAAGTGTGGTAGACCCTGTTGTGGCCATTGAGAATGCGAGAGAAGCAAACATGAAAGAAACAGTCGTTTACGAGAATGCTGGCCACATGTTCTTCTGTGAGCCCCCAAGCACAACGGTCATTGGGAAAATTGAGCAGTTCCTGGTCGATGTGGGCAGCGACTAGACTAGCTAGTTCCTCCTGAAGGTTATGGTGACTCTTGCTTCCCTACGGCGTTTCAACGGAAGCCGTGGTTCCTCCTTAAAAATCGATCTACCCCATCGATAGACTATATGGAGAAATTGTAATTTACATATAGATCTAGCTGCACTTGCCTACTTTTCTCGTACTGTACCACAACACCAAACGAAAAGCGGTATTGTTCGAACCGGTCGAAGAAAAGTTTACGATGCGAGTTGGAGCACGACCAACGCGTTTGATTTCATTTCTCGAGAGCACTGTTTAAGGTGTGATTGGTGTTCGTCCATCCACGCACCAAAGCTCTTCTAATTGCTCCCCGCACAAGCCGTGGCGTTCGCGTTGTCCGCCTGGATGCCCGGCAGGCTGCTGAATGCGATTACATACATTAGGTGAAAATTGTAGCACCGTGATTTCTCGAGGACAGAGGGACGAACACGATTATACCAACAAGAAATCGCAGTACTATTGTCCATTGCTAAAAGCTCTACTAACACAGTTTGAAAGTTGTCATATCTCGACAGCAGTAACATACAATCTCGCCACAATCAACAAAAGTACGCGCGGGACACGACAAGGAGGTTGGGATGGTCCCCGTGAGCTTGTTTTCATACAAATCCAAGCTGTCCAATTGTGTAAGATTTGCCAAGAACTCGCCCGGTATTGGGCCACTCAGAAGGTTAGAGTTCAGAGCCAAAGAGCTCAGATTTGTTAGCACGCCAATTTCTGTTGGAATCGGTCCAGTCAACACGTTTTGGTCGAGATCCAAAGAGCTGAGCTGTTCCAATGCTCCAATTTCAATCGGAATCGGCCCACTCAACGCGTTTTGGTCGAGCTCCAAAGCGATAAGCTGCGTCATCAATCCAAGCATGACTGGGATGGGTCCATCCAGGGAGTTGGAACTAAGATCCAAATGTGTTAGATGCGTCAGCAAGCCCAACATGGGTGGAATGGATCCGCTCAATGATGTTTCCCTGAGAGACAGGCGTCTGAGCTGCGCCAACGACCCTATGCTAGATGGAATGGACCCACGCAAAGCGTCGCCGCCGATAGTCAAATCTCGGAGTTGCGCCAACATTCCAATCGTGGACGGGATGGATCCGGTGAAAGTGTTGCTGTTGAGAGACAGAAATGTAAGCTGTGTCAACAACGAACCCACGGTGGATGGGATAGATCCCTTAAAATAGTTGCCACTGAGATCAAGATGCGTCAGTCTGTTCAGCATTCCCACCGTGGACGGAATGGAATCGCCGAAATTGCTACCTCTGAGAGACAAACTTGTGAGTCGCGTCAACGAGCTAAGTGTGGACAGAGATCCGCCCAAGAAATAGTTGGACCCGAGATCCAAATGTTCGAGATAGGTCATCAATCCCATGGTGGATGGGATGAGGCTGCCCAGGGAGTTGGAGCTAAGGTCCAAATGAGTGAGCTTTGTCAACAGAGCCAGTGTAGTTGGGATGGCTCCACTCAAAGTGTTAGAGTCGAGGCTCAAATACGTGAGCTCTGTCATCAGTCCAATTTCAAAGGGAATGCTACCCTTCAGACCATCAAACGGAAGATGTATTCGAGTGGTTGTTTGTTGATCCCATTCTTGACCAAACAACGTCACTGAGGACAGGTTCGCTGCGTAGTCTGAATGCGGCAATGTAGAAGAGTTGGACGGCCGAGTCAACAGCACTGCAGGAACAATCACAGCAACGACCAAGGCACTCAGAACAACAGCTAATATTCCAATCATTAGCTCACGGCGCTGCTTCAGTTTCCCAGAGTCAAGGCTGCTTTGAGCTACAGCCTTATCCTGGCTCTCTGTAACGTTGGAGTCCAGAATCGCGGCAATCTTTCCTCGGGGCAGAGACGGGTCACGCGGCATCCCCATTGCAAGCGTTCTCGAGAAACTCATCTCCAAGCAAGCAATATGATACGAGAATCAATATGACAGGGGTTAGGTGCGACTAGACAGACAGCGATTTATAACCGCGACACCCGTTAGGTGCGACCATCATCAGACAGACAACGATTTATAACCGCGACACCCCCAGTTGGCATCAATTTCACGAATTCCGCGACACCTTAATAGCTTCTTCAGGCACTCTGAACCACGATCAATCATAAATCTCTCTAGAGGTCTTTTAAGGACACGTCAAGGCACATATGTGCTTTGCAGCGCTGCGCTAGTCTAGAGGTCATCCCACTCGCGAGTTGTAGTTGCATAAGCTAGATATTTATGGCTCTCTTGAATCACGCTGCCTCTCTGTAAGACGACCGGGCGGCGAGCACGGATCAGATAGAGGGCAGGACGCGAAGGCATCTCTTCCAATCTGGTACTATATTGAATGTGTACTTGGGTGTCTCTTCTAGCTGTTGTGGAATCGGGAGGGGGCAACTATTAGCCATATGTCACTCCCGGTGGTGCCACTCTGGCTGGACTATCCACTGGATCCTGGTGTGCCTATTGAATGTCTTGCTGGGTGTCTCTTCTGTTTGCGGAATCGGAAGGGGGCAGCTACAGTAGCCAGTTTGTGCCACTCGACCAGCCAGCTCTACCACTGTGTCTGGACCAGCCACTGACTGGATCAGGGCCAGGGGTGGGGGTTGGGCCAGCTAGCTGTCTTGTTTACCAAATCATGAGCCAAGTCCCTTGCTTCAAAGGCCCTAGCTAGTGTTTCCTCTTTTTGTTGCGTGCCGTTTCGACATTAACCACTGAACGAACGACCTACTCAGCAGCCACCACCCGACTTGTAGAGCAGTAATTACAATCACGCTTACAGCCACCTCTAGAGAAACGGACTATCTTGCCTGATATAACCAAGTCATGCTTCTACACACCATATTACTTACTTATATAACTATTCTCCTCCTCCTCCCGGCCTCTCTAGCTAGAGAGTACCGCCAAAAAAAGCCCTCTCAAAGAGTCTTTTGCTTCTTTGCCTTCTTGCGCATCATCAGTGCGGCAGCAGCAACAACACCCACCACCACCATACTCGTCCAGTAGTACTGAGATGCCACAGCCAATGCCACGGCAGGAAGTAGGAGCGCAAGCTGGACAAGAGAGTCTTGCTGGACAAACCACTGTGCCATATCATAAGGACCTTGAA
>JAVCKV010357296.1:0-13423 GCA_032274145.1 Herpochondria borealis
GAAGATCCAAACGCTGAGCCGTGTTTGTATCATGCGTGCGAAGGACAGCACTACGAGGTTGCCCGTTTGCTGTTGGCAAACGGTGCAAACGCCGAAGTTACGGGTACGTTTGGTTGGACGCCAATGATGGTTTCCTGCTACCACGGCCGATCTTGCAGTATTATTCAACTCCTTTTGAAGCATGGCGCTGATATTACGGCAGTGTGCAACAACAGAGGGATCCAAACCGCGTTGCACTTTGCCTGCGTTCCCTCCGGCGATGCCTACACGAAGTTGGAATTTGTCAAGCTATTGGTGGAACACGGCGCATTCCTGGATGCCCAAGACGTATGTGGAAAGACTCCCTTGCATATTGCTTGCCATCGCGGCGACGCGGTAGTTGTCCAGTATCTAATGGAACAAGGAGCCAACCGATCCTTGCGCAATAACAAGGGCGAGAGTGCACTGGAACTGGCTAAGAATCAAGAAAATTATTCTCAATTGGTTGAGTGGTTCCAGTGCTGCGCGCCTCGGAACAAATTGGGCGGTTCAAAGTCTTTCAACAGACTACTCTGCACGCTTTTGTCTCGGAAAAGAGCCCCTTTTACACCCTTGCCCAAGGAACTGAAACGAGCGCTGGTATCAAACTGCACATTGCCAAGTATCTTGGCATTCCTATCCGCAACAAGTTGGCTGCGTTGCGAGATGAACTGGAAGTTCTCAACCAACTGCTTCCAATGCAGGAGCCAAAAGAGCGATGATCAAAAGGAAGATGACATCATCATGTCAAAGCATGACACTCACGAAGGGTGTCTCTCTTGTGTAGCATTGGGAGGTCCAGAAGACAAATGTGTGTATATATCCTGCATTTGAATGCGGTGCGTCGGCATTGCTGTTTCGTTAGTGTCTGAATGCATGCTCTCCGACAAACCCCAGGCTCGCGCCATTCTCGGCAAGAGCAGTCAAGATTTGTCTGTCCCCATCAACTTCAGCGCGTCTGCCAGATCTCAAACCGTGCACGCCACGACCGAGAATGACTGGCAAATGCTCTGGTGCTAGTTGCTCGTTCTCTTGAGCGCCTTCAGCTCGGCAAGCTTCTCGGCATGGACGCCGCAACAGCCGCTATCGATGTGTATCGGAGCAGAGCTGTGCACTAGAGCGTTTCTACACGAAGCTGAACCAGGTTTGAAAATTTCAATCGGGCAAGTTGTGGAAAAGCACTCCACATATCCACCATCACTTATAAACCACAACGTTCTTGACTGAAAAACTGACAGAGAAGTTGATAGACAGAAACGCACACGGTAACTTTAAAACAATAGAGCCTTTCGATGAATGGGCCAAGTCTTCTACTCAGCACACATGCGTCGAACGTTGGGCCGACCGCCTCATCGAGCATGGGGCTTCCTGAGAGTTGGCAAAGATCTGGTCAATGGAGGGATTCATTCCGCCCTTGCCCGCTCGCGATGTCCACCCATACGACTTTCTGATGCTATTCCGGTTGGAAGTGAAGAGTGCCTGAAAGAGTCAATGAATGAGCAAGATAATGCCTTCGTTCCATCAGGATGCCCACCAGGCAATTTCCCCCCTGAAGGGACCTTCGTCCACCCATATCGACATTGGGCCATCCTCATGTTCCACACACTAACTGGCGCGCAAAGGACAGTGACTTCTCTTCCCTGGTGCAATCCGGACTCTGATGGACTGGAAACAGTGCGGGACGGAAACAATGATGCAAATGATGCCCAGCAACGACGATATTGACCTGCCGCAGAATCTACTCCGCAACGCACTGGTTCAACGATATCCACTACACTGCAACTCTCGCAAGCTAGCAAGTGTTTGGATTGGAGAAGCATTGGAAACAGAAAGGCTCTGCTCGTTCAAATGTGAAGGCTCCAAGCTAACAAAGGTATGCTTGCCAACGAACTTTGCGATGGCCAATGGCAAAATCCAACCGACAATATGGACACCAAGAGGGCAGTTACTCATGGCGTTGCTCTCGTTAGAACTCACGGGGGTGCATACCAAGGACCGAAGCCGTTGCTAGTCTTGCAGAGACATTCGCTACCATGCAAACGCGATTCAACAGGATGAAGGCGGTATTCTGAATGGACTTGCCAACGCAAGTTTGCCTCTGAGAAGAGTGTGTACGGCCAGGTCGTATCCTCAACGTCGGCAGGGCCCTGTAAGGGTCGAAAGCCTCTCCTCCGGTGCCAGGTGTGACGTTACCGAGCACCTTCCTCTTGCTCACACATGCTAATGCTGCCCAAAAGTTGGTTGAGGTTGGGGTCGAAGAGAATGACACTGATTTCGATGATGAGCTTGACCTTGAATTCATCGTTGCTCGATACGCCAACAACATGATACAAGGGTTGTTGGGCTCTAGCTCATCGTCGACTTTCCGTCTGCTGATCGAAGCTCACTCACCACAAGAAGGAACAAATAAAAATTGAACTATCATAAACCGCGCCCCTTTATTCGGTGGTCTTAGCTGAGTCATCCATCAGGTCCATCCAGTGGCGAGGGAACATATCATCCGGTATCTTGATTTCATGGCGAAACGCACCGGACAGGTGCATGTCGCTCCTGTATGGTTTCGGTAGGAATTCTAAGTCCTTCTCGGGCATAGAGGGATGGATTTCGACCTCCGACCGGTGAGCATAGAAGAGAATCACTTCGAAGGTCTCTGATTCCGGATCTGCTTTCACTATTTTGCAAGGTACTCTCCGAGCGTCGCTTGATGAGTACTTGAAGCCTTCGTCCTCAAGGGTGATTACCTGGGGATGTTGAGTGCCACTGTCCACGTTTTCCTTGCCCTCGGCTGTAATACGCTTCGTTTCAACGAATTCGCTGTATTCCTGTTTGGCGCAGACGCTAAAGTGGTCATCGCTCCACTCGTGATACTTCGGGAAGAATTTATCGTCATTCATTTCCGCAATGAACAAGGAGCTCATTCTGCTTCCGTGGCAAGGCGACTTCCACTTGCGGACATGGTCCTCCCACGCGGCGTCCCACTCCTCTCCATAATCGATGAACACTTCCTCGTCCGGTTGGATGTCTCTCATTGCTACTACATCCATAACCATCGTGGAGTACTTTTCCTGTCGGGCAAGGAAATTTAGAGCCGTTTTTCACGATCCGATAACCTACACGTAACTAGTGTACCCACAACGTACCTTCTTGAGATCATAGAGAGGCCTCTGAAACACATAGTTGCTCTTCGTATTCCAAGTCGCCCACCGAAGCTTAGCATTCGGAGCTTCACCAGAAGGCGATCGGTCGCTATTATGGTTGATGGCTATCATTTGGTTGATTGGCAAGAGGTAGACTGACGAGTTTGGGTGCGAAAATTGGTAGTTCAGAAGCTGCATTGTTGGGTTGATAGCAATGCCTTCGTCGACGAGACTCATGTTGAAATCCATGGTCTCTCGCCCAAATACATGTATCATAGGACTCGAAATGATGGTTGTGCCTTCCTGCAGGAGCCGTCTGTTGCATGATATCGAATTGGTGAAAGCAAGCTAGCAACAAAAGCACACAGTTAGACACCACGTACCTTGCGAACGCGCCATTGCCAGCTTGACGACTGCTGCTCTCCTTGACAAAAATGTGATCCATGCATTGCCCTGGAGTCATGGTTAGACTAGAAATGCAGCAAGGCAGCAATAAGCAAACAACTTACCGTTCTCCTCCAACCATTGCAAAGATCGCAATTCCATAGTCGCAAGTGCAGTACCATTTCTAGAAACAGCCTTTTCGAGGTCTTTCGAGCTATGTATAGAGCTGAGTGCAGAAAGGCTTCTAGCGTCCTTTACAACAGTGCTTTTCACCATGGAAATCATGTCAGAAACCTTGTCCTCGGAATTCAGCGACGCAAGCGACCAGATAGAAGACAGCATATTGTCTGACGCGGCATAGCTCTCGCTGATCGCGATAGCGCCAAATTCGCCCTCGCGTGCAACAAACCTGCATGGAAACACATCATCATTAGACCAACGAGAGATCAATCGAACTACAGAACAGCAGTACAACGACTTACCATGCGTCGCCGTATGAAATGAACAGTTCTTCACCAGCCTGAAGCGTCGCGTTCGACATGAAACTGCAGCCGAAATAGTCTGACGATGCACCAGCCCCTGGATCCTCACACGCATCCAAGACGGGGCGAAAGACTGGCTTTCGGAGCTTCATATTAACGATGCCTGGATGGAAATTGGCAAGAGAAGCACCTAGGACCTCAGTCGACATGTCCCTGCCAATTTCATATTCAGCTTTATAACTCTTTCCTTCCCACACATAGTCACCAATGATCCACTTGTGGTCATCCTTGTAGAGAGCGGGCATGACAATGGATGGCATGAAAGAAGCCTGTGGACAGCGTCAGTGAGCAAGAAGAGGCAAGACGACACAACAAGACTTGACGCGCGAGACTGAGCACTTACAATGACGAGACCTGTTCCCACATAAGGAACTGCTGTGTATTGAGAGAAGCCCGCCTCAGGAATATTACTCGGGGCAAAGTAGTTTCCACACTTGACCTTTCTAACAGCTTCCTCGTGTAGCTTGTGTTCTTCAGAATTTTCCTCCAGCTCCACGTCGATACCTCTGTCAGGTACACCAAGAAGTAAGTCACCATGTTTTTGGTAGTCAGGGCGCCACCTAGCTGGATACAGTGAATCCGGAATTGGGACAAAGTGTCGAAAGGCATTGGGACTGTGCTGCTCTGACTGGTAGGGTGCTGTTACCACGCGAAGTGCTTCCCTGGGTAGATTCCGATAACGACGCACAATCCGTTCATCTTCTCTCGACTTGGATTTTAAGACAGCTCGAAAGGTTTCGTCCTCGTCTTCAGAGCCAACGATATCACAAGGATACCACATGGCAAAGTTGTTGTCGCAAAACATGATTCTCGTGTAATTCGCGTAATTCTGCGGATATTGATAACTTCTACCTCGGTAATCTTCTTCTTCGACTTTGCCACGAAACTTTTCGTTGGCGAAGGGTTCCATCCGGCATTGGTAGGCTACAGCTGGGGGGAGTGCCTCCGATGGAGACACCACTTGGTTCTTCGAGATATACTGGATTGTCGGGGAGGCATCTTTGTCACGCCCTTTTCTGGGTGTGTCTTTTTCATGTGAAGTGAAAGCTGATTCCCATTCCAGTGAATAATCAATAAAAATCTCTTCGCCTTCATCAATTTCAGTGAGAGCAACGATTTCTAGCATCAACGGTGCGTTCGCCTTTCCACCAGAGCTTCTGTAGTGGTCCTGAACTGACGCAATATCTTCTAACAAAAAGTTAATGTCAGCATCCTTTCGATTCATCGAAGGCTTGCCCCAACGAATCACGGCATTCGGTTCATCACTCTTATGATTGATCAAACCAGCATGCGAGAGGGGACAAAAGAGAATGGCGTTTGTTACATCAAGGTTTCCGAAGCAGTAGTTTCCAAGCAGTTGAATAGTAACGTTTTCAGGGCCTCGGTGTTCCAGTGGGAAAGCGGTCGCATTGATAGGAATTAGAGGCGCAGGAGTAACCACTGAACCTTTGGCAATGGCTCGTGTGGCAAAAGCACCTCTGCCGGCCATTTTCTGAGTGCTAGGAGCTTCTCGTACCAAATCAAGACAATACCCGTGCTCCTTAACCCATTCTAGACCACGTTCCTTGAGTGGACCCCTTCGCATGCCACTTTCGTTAATCACCAGCAACTCTTGTAGCGTCCGTGGCAATAACTGTTTCACGTCCTCATCCTTTTCTGAGACTATAATCTCGTGCTGAAAACGATGCAACAGGTCAATCCACTGAATATCCGTCATGTCAGGGTGTCTTTTATAGAACTCTATCAATCCACCCACGAGTTCATTTGCACGTTCATAGTCTGAAGGTGCGGGATAACCATTCCATTGCTCTTCACGCTCCAAAAAAGATGCTCCGACAAAGAGCTCCTCGCCCGCGCTAACGTTCTGAGAGAGAATGAAAGAATGATTGTGGTAAGCTGTCGATGCCCCATCCGTGGATGAGTCGAAAGCGAAACCACCTTCCATGATGTTGGATAGACCTGTATGGTAGTTGGCAAGCGAGCCAATACCTGGGAGAAACATGGCGACTCTGTCAGCCTCTTGGAAACCACCTGCAATATAACTTCTCCAAAGGTACTGGAGTAGAACTGTTTGCTCTTTTAACTTGTCGCTGTCAATTACGGGGATACCAATCCCAGGTTGACCCTAAAGATACAGTCGAAAGTGACACTAGAGGTGAGATCACGACAAATTCTCACGTCACACAACTGGTGGATTAGCAGCGGAACCTTACCACATGGTCACCAATTTCATAATCTTTGCCGGCAAAGACGCCCCATCCACCATTCGGGATCGTGCTTTCTGCAAGATACAGGCCACATGGAGCATCCCCAGCAACCAATGCCGCGAAGATCACTGTTAAGATGAGTGCGTGAAACATACCACTACACCAACGAAGATGAGGTCTAAGAATGTTCCAATGATCTCGGTCTCGATCATTGTCAATCAATTCAAGAGGAGAGGTTAGGTACTGTACTGTTCTGCAGTCTACTGTCTACATAACAATTTCAAATTACGGAGGATACTTTGTACTGTACTCTGAGTACAGTACATGTAGATGTACAGTAGCGTATTTTTGACAACACCTACGAAGTACCCACAAAGAGACGCATGCGAACGGCTAAGAGATACATGTAGCTATCCCATTGATAGGAGACTGGCCTGTTGGCAGATTTTCTAATCCAACACAGAGTGTTTTAATTGGCGACAGGCATCGGGCTGCCTTTCGAGGAAGACCAAACTTGCGGTCAACATTGTGTTCCAGCCTTGGCAAGGGAGACACACACTCGCATGTCGCGATCAGGCCAAAACCACGATTCCCCATAGAGCCTCCTTCCAGACCTGGAGTAACTGGTGGTTGGCTATGGCTTCGATCGAAGAATTTCTCTCGGAGACGTCGTGTCTATATTTGAACATTGCCAGTCGACACGGCCCATCGCATAAGCTGTGTCCGGCTTTTGAGCTTTGTCTTTCGTAGCATCCCCGTTATGATAGTTTCGATGCGGGCTTTGCTTAGCTCCACTTCGTCAGCGATTTCTTGATTGAAGAGCCCTTGACACAGGAGCTCCAAGACTCGTCGTTCGTCAGGGGCAAGGAACACGTTGGTCTCTTCTACCCATTCCTTTCCGATACCACCACCACCTTGCTCGAGCAGTAGGAATTTAATTTCTTCCACATCATGTTGCAGATCCTCCACCAAAACACTCTCTTCATTCAGAGTTTCGTATCGGTAGATTGCGTTATCGATGATGCTCAAAAGCTCCTCTGGATCGAACGGCTTCGGTATGTAGGCGTCAGCTCCAGCGCGGTATCCAGCTATCCGATCCTGTGTCATGCCCTTGGCGGTCAAGAGCACGACAGGTACTCCCACGAGGCGATCATCCAGCCGCACCTCCTTGAGGAATTCAATGCCGTCCATTCCAGGCATGCGAATGTCGCTCACGATCAAGTCGGGGATCACTGGTAACTTGGTATCTTCCACGACTCTGCTCCGACTCACTTGAAGAGCTGTCTTGGCATCAGGGCATGCCGTCACTTGATACCCTGCATCAAATAGATATTGGCCCACAGATTGTCGAATTTGTTCTTCATCGTCCACCAAGACCACCCACTTTTTCGAGCGCTTTTCAAAACTACTACGGCGGTCGCTGATGAGGTCTTGATTCTTGCTTGATTTGAGGGTTGTATGCCGAGCATTGCTACTAGTCGGACAGAATCCGGTAGAGAGTGTCAACAGAAACGATAGCAGCACAACAGTATGGGGTCCAGCGCGCCGTATCTTTGTGTTTGATGATCTTCGTCTACCATCGTCGCTGGCATCTTTGCATTCGCGTATCATCAGTACAAACGAAAATACTTTATAATACTGTTCTCAGGGGTATCCACTCCTCGGCAACGGGTAACACTGACAAGCAGGTGTGCTCTAGCCTCGGCCTCGCTCTGTGCTCTCGTCGTTCATCGTGTGTCTAGAAAAAATGAGGGAATTCAGAATTCATGTGGCACACAACAAAAGAAAAAGAGCACGGACAAAACTTTCACATTCAACATTGCGTTTTGTGGTTGTTTTGTTGCAAGTCAAAGAGAAGCCCCATCATTATATGGAACGATTACCAGAAGAGATCCTGGTCAACATCCTTTCCCAATTAGAGCCACTGGAAGATAGCCTGTCAAACCTACCTTGCGTCTGTCGCTCTTGGTCTCGGACCTTTAACACTACACGCTTTTGGACGCTTTTGGCCAAGAGTCGCAATCTGTCCATTGGTCGTCATCGTCGCCATGCCAAGCGGTCTTTCTTCCAACGCTATTTTCAAGCGAGAAAAGCAGAGAAGAATGAAGCAGATCGATTCATTATCCAATTGGGAAAAAGACTTGAGAGGAGCGACTGTGTGGCTTACATCCGAAAACAACTTTCAACAAACTCTTCTAGAGTCGTCCATCACAAAGTCACTTGTTGGGAACATCGGACCTTATTGCATATAGCCTGTTGGAGGGGACGAGTGAAAACTGTAAAGATGCTTTTGGAAGAACCTCATCAAGCCCCCCTCTTTGAATTAGACGATTCCAACGCTTCTCCTCTCTTGTTGGCGGCCTGGTCGGGGCATGCAAATGTGGTGCGCGCCTTGCTGGTTCATTACAGCAACAATAAACAGCGCAACTACTTGAATCAAAAAGGAGTGCCACCATTAACCTCGTCCTGTGGTGGTCGAGGTCCAAAAACTGCAGTATGCTGGGCGAAACGAAAAGGATTTCATACTGTAGTGCGATTATTGGAGACCGCTGGGGCTACAGCAGGTTGAGATTAGCACGAGATATTCTATCAATGAGAGTCAGTTGTATCAGCAACAGGACCGCAGATCAGTTTCATCGACAGCCTGAATTCTGTCATGCGACTCTGCGCCTTTATCGTGGTCGTAGAAAGATTTGCCTTGGATTGTTCGACACTCCCAACTTGGAACATTTGTCTTGTTAGGGGTGCGACAACATTTTGGATTGCCTGCCTAGCTAGAGCGAGTTGCTGATTCCCAATAGCTTTCGCAAACGGTCAACTACTGACTGCTCTTCTCTCTAGAGCGAGGATCGTTATCAATACCTATAGTGGGTACTGGCCCAACTAGTACCATAAAGGCGTCACGCGAGCTGAACAACATCGAGGAAGACGTTTTGCAACAGAGAAGTTGTTGGAGTTGGATCAAGCTTTATACATTACACAGCCGCAGGAGAGCAGGCTACGTGAGCTGCAGGGCTAGGTGTACCTGGGCAGCCGCATCGATCACCGGCAGCTCCAATCCACACTTCACAGACTGTTTCAGAATTCTCTTGGCGAGAATGAGAAGCCCAATCGCAAAGCAAGGTTGATTTGTCACTCAAGCTACACGGAAAGACCCAGAAGAGGCTACATACACATATCACAGCATGGACGTCTCCTCAGGGACGAGGTGTGTTCACTCTCCAAGTTTATCATTATAATGATATGGTCGTGCAAAAACAAGGCTTCGACTTGAAACATCTTTTGGGCACATTAGAGACCGTCAGATAGACAATAGTTGCTTCTGAAGTCGGGCGTTTCAACAACAGACGCTGGCCAAATGCTGATCGGCACACCAGCCAACTTTGAGTGAGCATCATTCTCTTTGGTACCACTCGTAGTATTGGAATTCTATCTTCGAGGTAGCTATTGTGGATGCAATATCAGAACTTTATGTGCAAACGGAAGAGCTGTTGCTTCAGAAGACTGGACTGTAGGTTCAGATGGAGGTGCTGTTGCTTTAGGGAGGTTGAACTATTCGATCTCAAAGTGGCGCTATTTGATCAGATGGAAGACACCCCAGATCCGGTCGATTGAGAGCTTTGTGATGGCAGTGTGCTTGAGGATTTGCTGTCTCTCAGCTTGAGTTGGAGAAGCAAACGCCAACATCAGCGCGTGCGTACAGTATGCGAGATGCATACATGCATTGCGCCTATGCAAAGGGTCGATAGTGTCTCTCCTCCTTCATTTTCTTCACTTTGGCAAGATCTTCCTCAAATCGTTTGCGCAAATCCTGCACAGTCCGCTTTCTCGTCTCTTTCTGTTGAAATCTATAAAAGTCCTCCAGCTCACTTGCCCCCGTCACATCCTTTTTCTTGCGGCTACGCTTGCTACCCTTGCGACGATTGGTTGTTGTCACACCATCTTCTAGCTGCCGTTTGCTGCCAACCTGCGCCGAGTATGAAACCGTTACAAATCCATCATCGTCGGGTTGATTCTTTGCGGCTTCACGAGTAGCACGATCTTCTTCTTCATCTTCTTCATATTGAATCATGACAGCGTTGCACTCTTCGAGAATGACTTCGCGCGAAATCGACTCCAGGCTTCTACGATACCGATCAGCAACAGCCAAAACACCAGTCAAGGGCTCCTTGTACTCGCCCTCGTCGTCGTCATCGTCACCATAGAGCTTGCGCCGGGTTTCGTCCTGTAGAGTTTGAATCTCGAGTTTTTCTATTGTCAAACCGGGATAGTCCTCTGTAGTGTCGCTCATTATTTTCTGCAGGCTCTGAAGGGCCTTCTTCATCTCCTTTTGTGAAACGAATACTGCATGTGCAAACTTGCCTTCACAGACATCGGGTCCCTGAAAGGAAGGGTAGAGATCTTTTCTATTGGTCCACAAAACAGGCAGCTCTTTTTCCTTTCGCGGATTCTCCACGACAGTCACCCTCTCCAAATCCCCAAAACGTCCCAAGAGAGATCTCAAGAGTATCCTTGTTGTAATATCAGGGTAGAATGGGGAATTTGCAATGAAAAGCGTATGCTTGTCGCCACCAAAGTGCTCCTTGACGTAGAAGAAGGTTTCATCTACCCATTCCTCCGAAGGAAAGGTGACTCTAACAGGAAGGTATCCCTTGATAAGAGGAGCGGCAGATTTCTTGCTCATCGTCGTCGTTTCAAAGAGATTTTGTGTCTGTTTTGTGTTTTGAATGAATGGACGAGACGAGGGTTCGCTTCGAAAACACGAACTTGAACTATTGAACATTCCTGATTCCCTTGCTTCCGATCTACCACCACCGATGGATTTCCATGACCATCTTTGTGTCTGTCAAAGCATTCCACAGGCCTGGGCAAGCGACCCACCATGTCCGAACCCACCGAGAATGGCGAACCAATTGAAAATGGAGAAGGAACGACGCCTAAACGGAAAGCGGATGGGAACATAGTGAGAGAAGAGAAACGCATAAAATGGGAGGCTAAGCAACAGCGCAAACGACAGCTTGAAACTATACAAGCTGATCGAAATGCATGGATCGAAGAAAACAGCCAGTACTGTCAAAGGTTGACTCTCGAAGACGTGAAACACATCAAGAACAACCAAGCTTCGCAGTCGCTGTCGGAACAACTGATACCCTACTTTGATTTGAAAGTCCAAAATCCGACCTTGAATCAGCTGTGTCGTGACAGGTTTATCGCAGAGGGTGCCGAGACTGTGCGACTACTACTACAACAGATCGGCAAGCGGCGAGATAATGGGCTATCACATGTAATAATTCGCTCCATCCTTGTCAAGCCAGGCACCTTCTTTAGCGAACCAGTCAATCTGAAGAAAGATTTCGAAGAGTGCAACGTGCATCTGAAACCCATGGTGTACATTGCCGACGAAGAGGTCTTGAGCGCAATTGCAGGTTTCCCTATTGCTCGAGGAGCCATGGCATGTGGGATTCCATTGCAAGTCGATGAAGAACTATTATTCGACAACATGGCGCCCAAGATTCCCGACATGCGGATTTTGGCGTTGGACGGTGTTTCTAACATGGCCAATATGGGTTCGATAATACGATGTGCGGCAGCTTTCGGTATTCATGCCATGGTCTTGTCAAAAGACTGTTGTGATCCGTGGTATCGACGGTCTGTACGAGTCAGCATGGGCTACATATCGAAAGTACCCATTTTGAGACTACAGGACGATGATCTACAGAGTTTGATACGAAAGCTGAGAATCAAGGGTATCCAGCCATATGCCGCTGTCGTGAATGCCGATGCTGATCTTGTGTTGGAAGATCTTGACAAAGGGGACATAGCTGAGTCTTGGTGTTGTTGTTTAGGGAACGAAGCGAATGGTCTCAAGAAAGAGGTGATCGACGAATGCGCACACACGCTGAGGATTCGTATGATGGATGGCGTCGACTCGTTGAGTGTATCCATCGCTGCTGGAATTCTGCTGCACGGCCTAGTAGAAAAAACTAAATCGATAGAAGGCTGAAGTCGACACTGTTACATACTAGTATTGCTGTTGACCGTATCCACCGTACGGGTTCTGTTGTACCGGTGGCGGTTGTCCGTATGCTTGGCCAAATCCTGGTTGCTGTAACGGGGGCTGTCCCTGTCCCTGTTGCTGGGCTTGTCCGTAGGCTGCAGGTTGCTGTCCATAAGCTGGCTGCTGTCCGTAGGCTGGTGGTGCACCCTGCTGCTGCTGTGGAGGGGCTTGCCCATAGGCTGGCGGTTGCTGTCCATAAGCCGGCTGTTGTTGCATACCAGCTTGTTGACCCCAGTTATTTCCTTGCTGGACACCAGATACTACAAGAGCACCCGCTTGAGGAGATGCCATCGCCGCCGGATTATTCATGATCGATTTCTTTGGTTGACTAGTTTGAGTCTTCTGCATATCTGCCAGAGACATTGTTCCACCAATCGGCGCAGCTTCAAAAGGGTTAGCTTTCGCTGGTTCTTTCTTTGAGACCAGGTCGAATTCTGCCATGTTTGCGTATTTCGCATACGCCTGATCAGCAAGTGACGCACTTGGATCAGGTGCTGGAGCCTCAACTTGTCCACTCAAACCAGACATGGTAAACAATGCAGGGTCGGCAGCGGGAGCTTGTTCTGCTGGAGCACCAAAATTGGGAGCAGGGGCAGCTCCCTGATCAGGCGTCGAAGGCTGAGCATTGAAGTTCTGATCAGGCGCCCCATAGCCTGGTTGTGGAGGAGCGAAGCCCTGTTGAGCACCATAATCCGGTTGAGGAGCAGGTGCTTGGGGGGCTGCAAAGTTCTGCCCGCCATAGTCTGGTTGTGGAGGAGCGAAGCCCTGTTGAGCACCATAATCCGGTTGAGGAGCAGGTGCTTGCTGGGGGGCTGCAAAGTTCTGCCCTCCATAATCCGGTTGAGGAGCAGCTGGTGGTGGGGCTGCGAAGTTCTGTCCGCCATAGTCTGGCTGGGGAGCGGGTGCTTGAGCTTGGTATGAAGGGGTGGCAAAGCCGTTGGCCTGTGGCTGCGGAGAAACAAATCCCAGCGTAGAGGGCGTAGGCTGAGCAGCAGGGGAGCCAATATCAACCGCTGCTGGGGTTCCAGCAGGAGGAGCTCCCCACTGATTTGTAGGAGCAGCACCATATGTAGGCGT
>JAVCKV010357407.1:0-13422 GCA_032274145.1 Herpochondria borealis
AATCCAGTTATTAGCCCCCAGCGCAGCTACCTCACCCTGTAAAGCCTTGACCCAAGGAGCATTTTTATCAGGTTTAGGCACATCAATGCCCCTGGATGGAATCGCACATGACCCAAAAAACAGCGAGCACAGGAAACTCAAAAATAATAAATATGGAAAACGGCATTGCATCGTCTTTTTCTTTCTAAATATTATACTATTGAGCATTTCAAATCTGTCAACAATTGGGGTAATTTCAGCATTTTCACTACCATCTTACCACTCGTAAGGGTCTAATCTATAGTAATCGACAAGAACCCCGTATAACTCAGGGTATTTTTTCTTCAACTGTTTAGGTTTCTCGAAAAATGTTTCAGTGCAGACAGCAAAGAACTCAGCAGGGTTAGTAGCTCCATACCCATCGATCACTGTCTTTTTATTCGCGTCTATTCTCTTACAAAACTTATCAAAAGCCTCACTGAATGTTCTGCCCCACACACGATAGCAATTAGCCGTATTTAGAAAAGGAAGCCCATCAGCACTCGTATTGGCTTGATCAAGCTGATGAGCAAATTCGTGCAAACTCACATCGTGACCATCCTTGTCATTACGACCACCAGAAACAACAGCATTCCATGAAAGAATGACGGTGCCATTGGACCAGCTCTCACCTAACCTCACTCCTCTCTCATCAAAACCAAACGCATCAGGATAAACTAAAATCGTGCGTAAATTCCGAAAAAAATCGTGAGGCCTATTTACGATAAGCAGACATGCCTGAGCAGCAATAACCCGTTTCATATGATCAGTCACCTCTTCCAACCCTCCACAAGCCTCAAAGCCCTTCTCCTCAATAAAAAGATGTACTAGTCCGTCAAGATCATCACGAAACTTTGTTGGCAAGCGACCATATATCTTAAAATCCTCTGTGAGCTCCTCTCTTACACTTTCACTGAATCTCAACTCCAATGTGACTTTCCTTCTTGCTAAGCGTGTGGCATCAAGCCACTTAACCCCTGCAAATACAAGAATGACGACAACTAAACCTACTATAAGAATAGACATCTTAATGAAAATGGGTTGCAGTTAACCCGAGAATATTCGGCTCTAAAATTATCACTTGAAAATTTTGGCAGCCAATTTCATGGCAGGTCCATAACTAAGAAGGGAAACTTTCTCACCCATGTTAGAAGCAAATCTCGCGAAATTTTCCAGCTCTTTCATCTGGTTATTAAAAACTTGAGCATCCTTAGACTCCATCCCCTTGGTTCTTTCCGCACAATTTTGAAGTAAGCTTATACAAGGGTCAACCTCACGGCGCTTCCTCTCTCTCAAAACAATAGTAAATGTCTTCCAAACATCCTTTTCAGCCTCAAAAAACTCTTTGCGCTCCCCTTTTTTCACAACAACCCTGACAAGCCCCCAGCCAACTAGATCTTTCAGGTTGGTATGTGCATTTCCCCTGCTTATCTGCAATTCCTCCATCACTTGATCAGTACTCATAGGGTCAGGCGTCACCATCAACAACGCATGAATCTGAGCCATGGTTCTTGATATTCCCCAGCTGGTCCCCAATGCTCCCCAACTTGCAATAAAATCATCTTTTGCATTTACGAATTCTTCTTCACTCATCCTTTTCAAAATTTACTGAAAATATGATAATACACAAGTGGAAAATAATTTAAAATTCTTTCAGATAAAATAATTTTTTCGAATCACAGCTGCTTTTCAATAACTACAGCAATCATTCCCTTCGCAAAGGCTATCCCGCTCATTGTAAATTATTCCATGAGCCTCCAAATAGTTGTCGACAGCTCCTTCTCTACTACCCTACCGTGTTTACAAGTGAACACTTCATGTCACCTGTATGTTTTTCTCTTTTTTTCCACAATGATATGTGCTCAAGCATTTGCCCCTCTAGGAACTGTAGCACAAAAAAGCTCTACCAAAAACATCGTCATTACTACAGAAATCATCCTTTCTGAACAACAAAAGATAACCAAACCTCTCTTTGTAAACAATATTCTCAAACCTGGAAACAAGCTTAGAGCAGAAGTCCAACAATGGGTAGATAACGGTAATGCTAAACTCACTTCGAAAAAAACATCCATCATAGCGCCAAGTGTTGAGAGTAGATCAAGTGCGTCTCAGTTCCATTTAAAGCCTATGGAACATGATCCTGCAGAATCCACAGAAAAGGTATTAATCCCAACATTTCTCCCTCCCTATTTTCAGAAATAAAGGTCAGTTCAAAATGGAAGTTCTTGGTACACGTAAAACTACAGCATAGAGGTAGCTATCACATAAGCACTGAAATAGATTTTTCTAAATCTCAGCTCCTAAATGACGAAACCTAGCAGATATTTAAAATAATCGACAAGCAAGTGCAAATCACCACTCCTATCCAAAAAGTAGCCAAATTGAAACTAAAGCTAAATCTCATCGACAGTAAAACTTCACTAATTTCAGTATTACCAGCCTTTGGAAAAGAGGGAAATTTAGACCCCAGCAAACGCCTACTCATTTTCGCTACTTCAACCATCATTCACCAAAGATAACCCATGTCAAAAACACATCTACTGCTTGCCTACCTTCTGCTATCTCTCCCTGTGTCAGCACATTGTTTCGCTAACAAGCCCAAACAAATTTTTGTCCAACTGGAATGGATAAAAATTAAATCTAGCGATTCGCAAAAACTCGCTCAAACGACCAAAAGCATCAACACCCCGCTACGTGACGCAGTACAAAACCTGGTCAACACTAATCAAGCCATCATAACAGAAACTGTACTAACAACCGCACGCCCCGGTGAAATGGTACAATCAATACACCAAAATCAAACACATCATCCCACAGGTTTTGCAGCAATTCCGAACATGCATCTCTATTGGAAACAATACCGACACCATACAACCCTCTCACAGGCTTACTTGTTTACACCCAAATACTTTTCCCTAAAATCCAATGGCACCGTCATAGAAATAGGGCCCACAATAGGTAACGGTTCTGATAGCGACATTATCTCCGTTGAAGTAGAAGTTGAGTTCAACCCCTTTCCTTTTCCATTAGTAAAAAAACAAATAGCTAATGAACTCAACGTAGACAATACCATACCTCAGCTCCCTTTCTGCTACAAAGAAAAAACCTACATCAGTATCAAAAATGGATCTTATCAATTGCTGAGTCAGCAGAATATTCATTTGGCTGACGGCTCCGTTGATACCCATCATATCCAACTTCTTTTTATAAGAGCCGTCATCAAAACTACTCATTAACTATGTTTCAGACTCTCTCAATTCTGTTCCTTCACTCCAACTGTGCGTTCATATCAAAGAAAAAAAAATTATTGACCTCGATTTCGCCTCAAACTTCAAATCCCTTGTAGCAAAAAGAACTATCCAAAAGATATAAGACAATCGAGTCGACTCACATTCACAACTTTTTGAGCTCCTTCAACTAGCTGCAAAGACAAAAATAATTTTGGCTCCTAATAAATACAGCTTAAAAGCAGTGCATATTCAGCAAAATAAAAATGAAGGCACGGACAACAGCCGAAAAATCATGGTATTCGCCAGAGCTGTTCCCAAACCCGCACAATGAGTCCAACCACAATTTACATAACTTCAGCTAAATTGTATAGACATCGAAGAATGATTGATCCTATGTTAAGCCTATGAAAACTATTTTAATTAGCGGCATCTTGATATCTTCTTCAAGTGTCGCCTTCTCCCAAGTATTCGATCCCTTGGGTAAACACACTCAAAATGTAAGACCAAAAAACTTAACTTTGATCTCAGAACAAATCGAAGTCGACACAACTGAAGTGGTAAACCTACTTTTTGGCGACAACATTAACAAACCGGGAAAAACTCTTCGCAAAGAGGTAGAAATCCTGATTAAGAATAAGAAGGGAAAATTCCTCAGAAAAACAAGTGCTTCTACTCAACTAGGAATAGAAATTAAGCAACAGTCAACTAAGCCCACATTCTTTCCAACTGAATTTACCAGTCCAGAGGTAAAAAACGGTAACATTACTCCTATCACCCCAAAAGCAATAGAAGAGCGACCTATTGGGAGCATTTTGAAAGCGCAGGCAACACTTTTAGAAAGCAACAACACCCCCTATTTCATCAACCTTTCCATGAATCAAGGTGTGAGCAAGAAACATGGTGACCTCGTTTGGTTTACCATGAAGGTAAAAGGTACTGAGCATAAAATCACTATGCCAGTTTACTCCCAATTCACACAAAAACAACAAATTACACTACGGGACGGGAAAACTGAATTGAGCTCAGTAATACCAGCCAGAAATGCTGACGGCACCCCTAATCCCAGCAGTAAAGTGCTTACTTTCCTAACATGCTCAATTACTATATTACCTTAAAAATGTGCCGCACTAAATTTCTTGCCGCTATTTTTCTCCTAAAACTGTCTCTACTCTCTTTGACGGCTAACGCACACACCACCCCTACAAATTGCCTGATAAAGCAAGAGTGGATAAAAGCAGATCATTTAGAAGTAGAAAAACTTATCAAACAGACCAAAGGAAACGGTAACCAACTAAGAGAAGCTATTCAAAAACTAATTGAACAAGAGAAAGCCCTAGTACTTGAAACCACACTGATAGTTTGTCGACCAGGAGAAATAGGTCATATTTCTTCCATCAAGGAAAGACCAGTTCCTACGGATTTCTCCAGCATAAGCAATATCGTTGCTCTCTGGAATCATTTGAAAACCAATAAAGGTCTCCTCCAGGCTTTTGCCTTCCAGCCGACACATTTCGAGTTTCGCGATGAAGGTACAATCTCTGAAATTGAACTCAATATCGAACAAGGAGCTCTACAACGTGTAATTTCAATCGACTTACAAGTTGAGTTCTGGAGCAATCTCAAAAAAACAAATGCAGTCATGCCAGATTTCCAAATAAAACCAGCAGCTATCAAAAGCTCCAACAGTCTTATTCAAGATCAATCCATAACAGCTAATAGCAATCACTACACCTTGATCAGTAGTAACACCTACAAAACATCATCAGGACTTGAAGATCCGCGTCACTCGGTCTTTATGTTTATTTTTCCTACTATCAAAGTTGTTTACTAAAAATATCATTAATCATGAAACAAAACAAATTTATTCGTCCTCATCTACCACTAGTCACTTTAGGCATGTTCGCCCTTTCTTTCTCATTTCTATCAGCACAGAATGAGGAGGATCAGTTAGACGCTTACCACCGCCACGCTGAAAGACTCGGCTATGATCCACTTGGTCAAAACTCCATCCCGTCTAACCTACCAAAGCAAGTCATCACCCAGATTGAATATATTGAACTTCCTCACAAATCCATGACAAAACTCCTCTATGGTGCCAATATGCTCAAAACAGGTAATCAACACAGAAAAGAATTACAAGCTCTCATCAAAAAAGGAGATGCCGAAGTCGTTGAAACCTCTCTTATACTTTCAAGACCAGGAGAGACTGCACGAATCGAGTCAGTCCGGCAAATGATATACCCCACCGAATACGATGCTCCTGTCGTAATCCCTCCCAAAGGTAATAAAGACGGTACTAAGACAGAAGCAATAACCACTCCCCCCATGCCAGCAGCTTTTGAGGAGCGCCCAGTCGGATTCGTTATGGAAATTGTGCCTATAATTGGTGCGGGCAGCGATGCTCAAATTATCTCTCTCGATATTGAAGCCGAGGACGTCAGCTACGTTGGTAAACACGATTGGGCTACCTGGAAAGACCAGCGAGGAGAAGCCAACATCACGATGCTCAACTTCTACAAGCTTTCCATTAAAACAGGTATAACACTTAAATCAGGAAGCTACGAACTACTTGGATGCCATTCCCCGAAGAATGACGAAGGCCAAGTGGATCACAGTCGCAAATTACTAATATTCGTTAGATCTGTCATAAAAGTACCTGGCAACTAACATCTCTTTCCCTTTTTACACTTCATCATTGCATACTACATGAAAACACACTTTCTATCCACCCTTTCCGCATTCTCTATTTTATTAACCATTGCAACTCCACTGCTGGGAGCAAACGAGGAAAGCACGGTAGACACCCCTCCTCTTAAACCTCACACTAACACCGTTATAGTCAAGAACACTCAAGGTGAAGAGGCTGATCTTATTACCAAAAACATAGACATCGAACTCAATAACATAGGTAAATACGTCGAGACTACAATTACCTTTACCTTCTTCAATCAAGCAGAACAAACCACCGAAGCTGAATTCGTCTTCCCGATTCCAAAAGGAGCCCAACTCTCTCAACTTTGGCTAAGTATCGAGGGTAAGTTACGCCGTTCAACTTCTGTAGAAAAGAACAAAGCCAAGCTCGCTTATGAAACCCTCGTGCGCCAAGCCATAGATCCAGCACTCGTCGAGCATATAACAGACCGCACTTTCAGGACACGGCTCTATCCGATTCTAGGAAATGGTAAAAAGCAAATTCGCTTAGCTTACATACAAAAACTAACAGAAAAACAAGGGGCTTACCCCCACACTCTTAAATTCAATTTCCCAAATTTTTGTAAAAATTTCACTCTATCTCTAGCTCCACAATGCCTCAGTAAAGATAAAATAACATGCGAAGGAACTACCTTTAAAAAAGTAATTGGCGAAAACAACCTTCTTGATCTAAACAAAAAATTCTCTTTCCCTGTAATTCAAAAACGTAAATTTTTTTATTCTAAGAAAGAAAATTTAACCTGTATCAACCTCCAAGGAAAAGCAGATAAAAATCAAACTCTAGCCACTATTCGCAAAGCCCCTAAACATGTTCACCTTCTTTGGGATCATTCCTACTCAATGGGAATAACAAGCCAAGAAAGCACTATTACCTTAGTCGAAAACTACTTCACCAAGTATCCCAACACAAAAATCACGCTGGAGCTGATAGGCTCGAACGTCAAAAACAAAATCATCACACATGCAAAAGACAACAAACTTCTAAACTCCCAAAACATTCGTTCTGCATTAAAAGAAATTAAATACATTGGAGGAGCACTTCCGATGGTTCCACCTAAATTTTCAAACCAAAAAGCCGACACTGTCATTGCCGTTACCGATAACGAGGGGCTTCAACAACTTCTTCGTAGCGAGAAGTCATCAAAAAAGGAGGGTCTGCAAACGCTTAAAGAAGGTAATTCTACACTTTTTATTGTTTGTCATCAAATGAATGCTATTCCCATTAGCGCCTTCTCTCTGGTAACTTCGAAAAACGGTGACATTGTTTCCCCTCAACAGAACAACGCAATAGATTACCTTACCAAAAATATTCCCAAAATCCGCCCTACAGGAGGACTCAAGCTATCAGCAAATTCTCAAGGAACTTATTTAAAAAATGAGCAATTAAATATAACCGGCATCATCTCTGACATTGGTAAAGAGCCAACAATTTTAGTAAATTCCGACACCCTAGCAATCAACTTAGACTCAGCAACTGAAAACCCTATGGTTGAGCGAATCTATGCTTGGGAATCCTATCAAGCGATTAAAAACACGGGAAGTAGAGATCAAATCGTCAAATTCGCTACCCAGTGGAACTGGGTTACCCCCTACACCTCACTTATCGTTTTGGACCGAGTCGAGGACTATGTTCGGTATGGTATAAGGCCTCCTGAAAATACAGCAGTTCGTAATAAATATGATGAAATTATTCAGAAAAAAAATAGCTCAATTGCCAATTGGCCAAGGAAGCAACGCAGTGCAATTTACAAGTGGGCACAAAAAGAATTCCGCTGGATAGACTACCTGATAAGTGACAACTACTTCAAACTCGAAACATGGCACAATGCTCAGGAAGTCGCTTTCACTAAAAAACAACTCTCCGTCCTACCCCGTAAAGATCAAGAAAAGTGGCTAAACAATGCCATGAACTGCCTTAACAACCGCCCGAAATCATCAGAAAAAGATAAACTTATAGCATGGGAAAAGCAGATAATCAAACTACAAAAGGAACACACGAAGATAAAACATACCAAACTCAAGACTCTTGAAGTTAATCAAAAAATTGCCATTTCAGTCCGAGGAGTCGTTAAAGTGCCGCATACCTATGAATTCAAGAAAGCTCCTTTCCTCAAGTCCGCCATCAAAAAAGCCGGAGGCTATGAGTCAGACGCAGATAAAGAAACAATAGAACTTTACCGCAATGGAACCAAATTCCTCATCAATCCTGAAAATCCTAACTACCTCCCTCAAAAGCTTCAACATGGTGATATGCTAGTCGTCCAGAACTGGGCTAACAGACCCGATATTGGAGGAGGAGGAGGGCTATTTGATAGCTCCGGTGGTTCTGATGCTTCATCCAGTGATCCATTCGATGCTCCTGCGATCCGTAACGAATCTGACGATCTCAAAAATATGATGGCAGAAATGGGAGCACCCCTTCAAAGACAACACCATAGCGTCACACCTGAATCTACTGATACTAAAAGTGAAACATGGGTGAATTTCATAAAGCTTTACGCTCAAATCGCCAAAGATGCACAAAAACAAAAGGAACTTAAACTGGGTAACAACCCTAACACATTTCAAATATTCTCAGCTCTCTCTCAGGCCTATAATACCTCTCCAGAATTCTTCATCCAGAGTGCCATCATTCTATCCGCCGACAGAAAGCTAGATATCTCCATGACTTCCTTACTTCAAGCTATGGAACTAAAGCCCAGCAACAGAACTATCCAAATGAAGGTAGCTAAAACAGCCGCTCTCATTGGCCTAGCAGAACTTGCAGATCAGATACTGCGACAGATGCATTCTAAATTTCCAGACAACTCCAACATTCTCTGGGAGCTAGCAAAAGTTCAACAAGGAAACATCACAAAACGAAAAACACTCGATAAACTTAGGAATATTAAAGACACACATACGAAAAAAAATCGCTATTACGCCTCCGATAATGCCATCAAACAACGTCCACTTCCTACGCTAGCTGATCTGTTTCTTACCCGAAAACCTCCGAAAGATAGCCTGAAAAAACTTGCAAACTTACCATATAAAGACCCATTTGCGCCTCATGTGGAAAGTCTTTTTGAAAATAAACCTGACCCAGAAACTTTAGGGTTTAATTTCCACGCGCCAAAAGTAGAAGCAGATTTAGTAGTATTATTGGATTCACATTCTGTTTCTCCAAATGTTTACCTCAATATAAAGAGCCCTTCTTCTGAAAGAGTTGACGCTCGTTCAGGTCACAGCCCTAATCGCTACGGTGAAATTTTTCTCCACCCAGTAAACCAAGTTGGCTTCACTCAATCCGCCTACCTTAACAAACGTGCTATCCCAGGGAAAATTGAAATATCCGTCAGCCACAACATGCAAAATAACGAGGTATTACATCCTTTTCTCGCTATCGTTACCATCGTAAAGAACTGGAATCGACCGACCGAAAAAAGAAGAGTCATTAAAGTTTGGGTTGATCCGACTAAAAGCAATTCACAACTAGTTGACTCGTTCGACATTGATTTAAAATGAATAAATTTGCATTTATACCACACTATATTAAATGAATACACCTTTAACTATATCTATTCTAAGTTTACTTGCCATGGCTCCCGCCTCGCTAAGTTCAGCACCTTATCATTTTCTGCTAGAAAGCGAATGGATAGAAGTCCAACAAACCGACCTATTAGATCTCACTTACGGAAAAAAGTTTGATCGGCCAGCTAGCGAACTTAAGAAAGACATTCTCAAACTTGTTCAAAAGAAAAAGGCTCGCTACGTTCAACGCCATATCTTCACTTCCAAACCAGGGGAACAATCTAGAAGTGACAATACTCAACAAGAAATCTACCCCACTGATTACACTTTTTTTAAATACACACCAGCCGTTTTAAAACAAGACGGCACTGTGCTTGAAGCTGAAAAAGTATCCCTACCAGAACCCGAGGCCTTTGAAGAAAGACCTATAGGCACCATCATCAAAGCTGAAATGGCTCCTGTAGACGGCACAAACTTTACCATTGCACTCGAATCTACGCGAAACACCAGACACCTCAACACAGTAAGAACAGTCTTCAATCATAAGAAAACAGAAAGAAAAATTGAATACCCAAAATTTTCGAAGAACACAGTCAAGACGCAAGTTACATTCAACAATCAACAAACCAGACTCATTTCCTCCCTTCCCTCATTCACCAAAGAAGGTGAGCGTGACAACAGCAAACGCGTGCTACACTTCTTGAAACTCACTAAAGTTTCCACAAAATAATGCTCAAATTATCACCTATCCTTTTTCTTCCTCTAGTTACTTTGGCTCACGCCAAAGAACAAAAAAACTTCCATCTCAAACTGGAGCAAGAGCTTATCAAACTGCCAGACGGCACCATCAGTAAACTTCTCAAACAATACAAATCTGACAGCCACAAAGTGAGGACAGCCATACAAAAGTTAATTCTCGATAATTCGGCAGAAATCATTAATTCCCAAATACTCTCCACCTCTCTAGCTAACCACGGCTCCACAGAATCCGTCATTTGCTTTACTTACCCAATCGAATATAATCCTCCTGGCTCTGACCTTACACCACCCCTGGGAAAGTCAGAAATCAAGTTACCTCTCGACTACGAGTGGACTCACAAACGTGGACATGCAGTCAAGCCAACACCTACAGCCTTCGAAGAAAGGTATATAGGCTCAATTTTCAAACCCCAGATCTTTTTAAATTGGCACCCCACTCCTCTCCAAGGTCACGCAATAGTAAAAACTGAATACACCTTCAGGCTCGTAAAAAAAACAAATATAATCATTCCTCATGAAGATAAATGGGGAAAAGCTGACTATACAATGACTCAATTTCACTCTCTTGATAATCAATCTAGTGTGGCTCTCAAACCCAATAAATATCAACTAATACAAGCTTTAACTAGCTTTGTGACACCTCCAGAAAAACAATTTTATGAATATGCCGTCTTTCAAAGACTCATCGTAAAACCAGTTTCCAACTAATACTAAACATGAAATACCTTGCTCTATTTTTAACATTTTTTGCCCTACCCTTGAAGGTATCTGCTGATGAACCAACGAAAAAATTAGCGAAAACAAAGAACATTCAAATCTTACTAGAAGTCATCAAACTCAAGGCCTCAGACTACTCGACTTTAACCTTCGGCGAGGCTGCCCTAGAGACAGATCAAAGCCTCCGTGAAAACATCCAAAAACTCATAGATGAAGACCAAGCTGACATCATCGATACAACTTTACTAAGCTCTACTATTGGCAATAGCCCAGAAGCTTCCTCAAGCTACTCTATGGTTAGCCCCATAGAATACGATCAATCCTTAATTATCAAACAACAAAAAAATAGATTTGGCACTAAAACTAACGAAGCTGCTATCGGCCTTACTCCGTCAGAATTCGAAGAGCGATCAATAGGAACAAGCCTCATACTCACTCCCACCAATATTTTGAAAAATGGTCAAGTAGTCTTCTCTATCGAGCTGAACAAGAACAGCTTCGCTCTCTTCTCTACCTGGAGGTCTTGGAAAGATCCGATTTACTCCGCCGACTTAGTCACGCCTATGTTCACCAGAACAAATTTGAATACCAAGCTTACCTTAACACCTCTAGTGTATCATCACATAACAACTACCACCCCGATGCTTAACACAAAACAATTTGATTCTAAACATCGCTATCTCATTTTTACTAAAATTAAAATTTCAAATTAATAGAACATGAAGTCATTCTACGCATTAGCCTTATTACCGTTCTCCCTTTCGGCACAAGAAAATGGATTACAACAACTGTTCGTCCAACAAGAATGGATCGAAGCTGACACAGTAACGGTCACAGACCTAACCTTTGGTAAAAAAATCGAAAATCCATCTCAAATAAAAGCGGATTTACTTAAACTGATTGCCGCAAAAAAAGCAAAACGCATTCTGTCACTTGGGGAAATTGTCAACACCACTGACTCTTCAAAAAAAACAGCTCGTAACACTACCGATTTCATCGCCCCCACTGAATATGACACCATCGATATCTTACCAGAGATGCGCCTAAAAAACGGCACCATCATACAAAAAGAGAAAATATTTCATCCTTTTCCCACAGCTTATGAACAGCACAGCTTAGGTGAAGACTCACAAATCGCCGTTAGCCCATCAAAATATTGTCACACGCTCTTCAACCTCAGCCTTAACTTCACACAGAAAAAACGCCACGGTAACACTATTCTGAGCAAAACAAGTGACGAACATTTCATATTCGTTCCCCGTATCGCCAAGCAGCAGATCACTACCACCTTAACTGTCACCCCACAACGCACCACACTAGTTTCCATCACACCAGGCAAAGATTCAGAAGGCAATACAGATCCAAACAAGCTTGTATGCCATTTTCTATCCGTATCAGCACTCACCCCTAACCCCCAATAGCCCTTATTCATATGAACAGAAATATTCTCATTACTTTACCGCTAGGCCTTTTTTCAGTACTTTCCGTATCTGCGGGAGAAGCAACAAATTACCGCGTTAAACTCGAAGAGATAAAAGTTTCGACAGAAACGTTACTCTCTCTCATTCAAAAAACTAAGTCTACTGGCACACCACTCCGAGACGCCGTTCAAAAACTCATCATAAACAGCCAGGCTGAGCTGAAAAATCTCACTCTTACCACCCTCCATAAAACGAATCTCTCATCCTCCAACAGTTCTCACGCTCAACTCGTTTATCCAACAGAATATGAGCCTACAAATCAACTACACATATACGAACTCCCTGAAAAAATAAGTATCCCTATAGTTATGCATGAAAACTACGAAGAATACAATGTTGGTACATCATCCAAATTTAGCATAGATTTTAACAGTAAAACCAAACTATTTACTATTGAGGTCAAACATTTTAAAAATGACTTCCGTGGGTTTCACACAGTACTTCCAGTCAAACACGCACACGGTTCTGCTGACGTTGTCATGCCAAATGTAGATAGCAAACACTTGGAAAAAAAGTTCCAAGTAAAATCCAACAAATACCAGTTAATTCACTTCGCTCCCACCATTCAGGCTGATGGAAAAAACTCTACTACCCAAAGTATCGCAACCTTCATCAGAACCACACCAATCACCACTAAATAAATCATGAAAGCTCTATTTCCTATTCTATTCGGCCTACTTGTCAGCACCAGTTTAGCCGACGAACAAGTCACACATATCCTAGTTCAAACCGAACATATTGAATTACATAAAAAAGACTTCCATAGTTTTCTCTACGGCAAGAACTTTGAAAAAACTGGTGATCAGTTGCGCGAAGAACTGCAAAAGAAGGTAAAGGCCAAGACTGCCACAATCATTGATAGCAAAATGATTAATGCTTCATTCAATGAAACAGCCAGAGCCGAATCAGTCGTAGGACACATCTATGCCGGCTCTTATGACCCAGTAAGCATCACTCCCACTCAAATCACCAAAGAAGGGCTTATTGTAAAAGGT
>JAVCKV010357517.1:0-13420 GCA_032274145.1 Herpochondria borealis
CTCTCTGGCGCTTTCAAGGCAGTTCTGCAGGCACTTTGCTGGAGCACCCAAAGAGCAGCAGGCACCTCCTCCACGGCAGCCGTTTTGAACGAGGACGAGGATTGTCTGCGGGGGAGATTGGGAGATGGAAATGGCAACGCAACGTAACGCTTGTTCCAGTTCATAAAGCCACGACAATCTTTGGATCCACAAGGAATTCGTTTATCCTCATGGTATCCCAACGGAAACTTGTAGTAGTCGTAGCAGAGTTCTTGGCCTGCAGCAATGCCCTTCTTGGCATAAATCACAATGCGCTTGACTCAATTGATGGAGATGATTTGCGTATAACAGTTGGGGTCGCAGCTCGCGTTAATGAATCTCGTCGCAACGTTCCCCTGTTTGGTGGCAGCATCGCAGACCGAGTTGGCATCTATCTATCCGAAACATGTAATCGCTTCCAATCTTGGCCTGACTTTTTGCATGCTGTGTGCTTCAATAATGGATGATGGTGACCAATGAATGGTGCTTCTTGCGCAAAAGAGACTGACTCCTCGGTTGTCGAACGTACGAATGAAGAGAGAGGAGGTTTCATTCGAAAAAACGAGCTATTTGCATCAATAAAGATAATAGCTGCGCCAAATGTGCGCCAATTGTGACACTTTGTTGGCGCACATTTTACGTAGACATTTGGTATATTTGCTACGTACAGATTGTGTTACGCGTAACACAAAACGTAACACACCAGATTCGAACCGTAAAGACCTCGTACGTTTGAATTCGAAAACACGAGCTATTTACATCAATAAAGGGAATAGCTGCGCCAAATGTGCGCCAATTGTGACACTTTTTTGGCGCACATTTTACGTAGACAGTTGGTATGTTTCCTACGTGCCAGCTTGGTAACGCGTTACCGAAAACGTTACCGCACCCGATTCGAACCATAAAGACCTCGTACGTTTGAATTTTGGCGCGCGTGCCCAACATGCAATGGGATATTTTTCTCACTTCTCTGTTATTGTTGTCAATGACCATCATTCCATCTGAACGTCGCGACTACGATACCTGTGAATGCACACTGTTGACATTGAATGTCTCGCTTGCATTTCTTGCTCCCTTCGCCGTGGACAGCTTTGATGTGACTCTTGAGTGAACGCTCCTCGCGAAAGGGTCGACCACGGGGTGCACTCAAAGGCTGGTTTCGACTGCTGCTTCACAACATGTTCACCCTTTTGCCATCCAAATACAAATGCTCCTACAGCCTCCTGACGCGTCAATACAAATGTTTCACTCCCCATAGTTCTGCTATGAAAGGACTTGCCGGTCTGATGTCGGCGATGCTGATACTTGGCAGCATCCACTGGAGGCGTCGAAAAGGGCAATCGATGTTTCAAGAAGTATCCATGTTTGGTGGCAGCCTCTTCTCCCTTCCATCTCTCCCATTGCCCAGCTGCAAGCGTCAGTTGAACTGTGCCTGCGTCATTAGTTAGCCATGATTTGCTACACTCGTGCAAAAAGTGATGGAGGAATCGTCCGTGCCGTGCTGCATCTTCGGTTCCCAAGTGGGGATGGTTGAAAATGACTACATCAGATGCAGTAATTGGCCTGTCATCACATGAGGAGACTGCGTTGACTTTGTGTTGAATAATCACAGCCAATGTGTCGGAGACAGTGTCGGAGACAGACTTTTGAAGTCGGTTCAGGATGAAATCAATATCTTTGTACTTTTCTTTGCATGTCTTGTAAGGAGTCGACCCCTGTCACTACGAGCGTATTCTTGACAGTCGACGAAGCCAGGAAGCGTACAAGGTCCAGCGAGTAGGAGAAATCTCCGTCGCCAAGGGTCAGAAAAACTGTCATGATAGCATCGTCGCTTCACTCTTTCGCAGCGGGATTTGTATGGATATGATGAGATAGATTTCGATTGCTCAGGTGGCGCAAAGATAGGCAGCAACACTTCCTTCTGCAGTAGCGACTCCGTCTCTAGCTAGCTATGTGGATGCGATTGATTGATTTCAGATGATCTCTTGTATGAATATCTGCGGCATGGGAAAACAATAGCTCCATAACAGAGGTGCACTTACACCGTAGTACTCTTGAATCTTGTGAAGTGGCATCCTGCTGTTCACAGTAGTTATGTTTACATCAACAGCATTGTACTCGAGCAACCACTGAATCCTCTGAAGCTCGGTCCCCTCTTCAAGAGCAATGTGAAGTGCAGTCTGACTATTCTTGTTTATGGCATTGGCGTCAGAATTGTGACCAAGCAAGAGCTGAATAACTGCAATTCCATGGCCATCACTGCAAGCATTGTGAAGTGGTATGTCGCCCCAACGATCTCTGACACTTTGTCTCGGTATGTGGTTCTCCAATAGCAATAAACACTGGACAAAACTTCAGCGTTGCCAAAGAAAGATGCCGAATGCAGCGCAGCCTGTTTGCTTGGTGCTGTCCACTCATCGTGTGTTGACATCGACCCTCTTCTTCGTCTTCCACCAGTCGATGGACAGATGGCGCACGAGTGTCAGAAGATCTTCAAAGAGCAAAAACGGGGTGACCTCACGTCTGGGCGATTGAAGGAGCGACTACGACGTACAGTCAGACTGTGCTGGATGGCGAGACTATACGTAACTCCAAATTCAAAATACGCGCAAGAGTCAGTCAGTCAGCCAGTCAGTCCTTCTTTTTAAATCTCTGCTTCAATCGATACCATCGTTTCAATCCATCTTGATAGGCAAGATTGAAATCAATCATGGCATCTGGAGTCACCATGTGCTCGGTGACATTATGTGCGGCACGGTGCTTTGCAACTGTAGCTTCCATACAACATCCATACCGATCGGTAGCGTCGGTGGGGGTTGGACAGCATCCAGCATGGGGTGCACAACACGGATGGACCAACTCGAAAATGTTCTCCTTGTCCACTCGCGTGATGGCATGTGCTGCCTGTGCCAAATTAAACGTGTCGGAAAAGATGAGATCGATACTGCGAGATCGCGGTATATTGAGTAGGTTTCGAATGTCCATGCGATTGCCCGCCACTTCATGGATCATGTACGAATCGTATCCGTGAGAATCCAAAAAGGACAGCAGGTCGACCGTGTAGTTGGCATTCATGTGCACCGTGATTTCCGTCGTGAGAATGGGCTTTTGTGTTGCAATGACATTCAGGGCACCCTTGAGGACATCCAACTCTTTCCCCTCGACATCTAAATGTGCCAACGCCAGAGGTGGTGGTGGTGGAGCACCACTGTCAGTAGTATCAAAAAACAAGGAATCAAGCGTCAATACTTCAAAGTGAGTCGCATCCCCCATGTTGGATACCCCCCATTTTGTTGTTTCTCCCTCTAAAGATACATTCATTCGTTCCGACCCCAAACCTGCTCGTACAATGTTAAGGTTTGGCAGGCGTCCATATCGCTTCGTGATTTCAGCAACATTCGACGGTGCTGGATCAAGGGCGTAGACAGAGCGATTCGGTTCCAGATAGGCCATGTGAGCCGCCTGTTCTCCAAATTGAGCACCCGCATCGAGAATGGCACCATCTCCCAAAAAGCCCTCACGCAAGAGACCTGCCAAGATGGAAACAATGAAAATCTCATGGTGGCCATGATACTGCCGATCTGCGCCCTTGTACCAACGGGATGGTGGCAGTCGTCTATGTTTCTCTGAAAGAACCTCCTTCTGCTGATCTGAAGGTTTTGCTGTGATTCTATTGTTGTTGCTGCTGCTCACGGGCGGCGTCGCTGGGGGCTGACCCATCAGAATGGTTATTTCGGAGAAGGATTTCATCAATTGAGATGTCTGGAAAACGAACGAAATCGCAACCCCCACTAGCATCCCAATGACAAACATGAAATGTGCACGGCGTGGTTGTTGCTGTTGCCTTCGTTGGTGTTGCTGCAGTTGAGATCCCATTGTCATTGTTCTTAGATTGTGTCGTCGTTAGTATTTCTCACTCATCAGCTCGCATACAACTGTGCGAGTAACAGTATACAGTACACTAGAGGGCAGTGTACAGTAGGTCACTATAGATAGTGCGAGTAAAACATCAAGCATGTTGTTGTAATAGAGAGAGAGGGATAGTATCTTATTCTTATGCGCAGCAGACAGCGAAGACTCTCACCACAAGTTTGTTGTGGCAACTTTGGAGGACGACTACAGTTGCGAAGATGCCTTGTTTTTAAGATGTGTCAATCCATTCGCCGAGGACAACGGTGGCTTGGCAGCTGCTGTTGTGAACTGTCAATGACGTTGGGGTTGTTTCTAGCACCGCCTCTCTCTCTGTAGGCTTCTCGTCACTCACACTAGTAGAGAGTGAGCTCATACTAGTTACCAGCTACACCACTACCTGGTACTTTCTAAATCATGCTGAGTGGCTGGAGTACACTGTGGCAAATTCATCCCGAAAGCGTCCAATATTTGTGTGTGTGTAAAGAACGTACTAATGAAATGCTAAGAGTGTATTTTGTGTCTTTCCGCTCGTTATAGAATGACACGGCCGCTGATGTACTCCAGACCCTTTGAGATCATGCCATGCAGGTAGGTACAAAGAAACACGCACCATGTAGTATTGCTGTTGAGTTGTCATGCTGGATCGTTGAACCAATCGTCCTGATTAAATGTGAACACACCTGTCGTACTGTCAATCTCGACTCGCATGGGTGGCCAGATTCCTCCTTCCACAACGGAAAGATCAAAAATGCCATTGTAGTTTTCTTCCACCAAGCCCCCAGGCTCAACGCCCAGATTGCTGTGCGCCAGGATTGTGGGCTTGTTGTAGGATCGAATCTGATCAAACAGACTATTGAAAAATTGTCTGTTGACTAGAAGGTCGGGATCCGCATGCACGAATAGAATCAAGACAGGAACGTTGGGGTTCGCACTAAACTGCTCATCGATCCACTGTAAATTCGCTTCTCGCCTCAGATCCCACTCCGTTTGGTCTTTGATCTCTCCTCCCACAACATTTACTGCAATGTAAAGAATGTTCCGTAGCACGAACGCAAAGTTCTCTGGATAGTCTGGAGCTTGTCGAGCCACTACCCATCTGGGTGGTGCCCAGTATTTTGTTTCATACCCCAAGAGATATTTGTACCATAAATCAAGCGAAATCGGATCGTTGGGGCAATCATTGTACTGGGGAAAAGCACCAACGTGAGGAATTGATCAAAAATGTGACAGCCGAAGGTTGAAACGCACGACTCACATCATTGTCTCCCACGGTCCAATAGACAGGGACCGACGACGTGCTGTACAGTGCATCCACCTCTTGAAAGGATTGCTCGTCGCAGTCTGTGAGAAGGGGACTGTTCCAATCACCAAGATGCATTAAAAAGTCTGCATCAGTTGGCAGTTGCGGAAGATATCGCTCAAAGTCATCCAAGTCGGCACCACGTGGTCGGTGAGCTGTGAGATAAAAGACAGTGGTGGTACCTTCGATGGGATCCTGAGGAGGTGTGGGTGATGTAGTGGTGACTGCTGGAGGTTCGGTTGTTGGGGCAGCTGACATTTGTGGCACGGTTGTTGTTGCGATGGGCGTTAGAATGGTTATTTCGAAGAAGGATTTCATCAATTGAGATGTCTGGAAAACGAAAGAAATCGCAACCCCCACTAGTATCCCCATGATAAATATGAAATGTGCACGGCGTGGTTGTTGCCTTCCTTGGTGTTGCTGCAGTTGAGATCCCATTGTCATAGTTCTTACTTAGATTTCAGATTGTGCAGATTTCCTATGCGGGAGACGATAAGCGGGAGACTATGCGGGAGACAGCCCTCTGATTGGCTCGTTTACGTCAGCATGATTCCAGAAGTCTCAACGCAAGGAAGCTCTAAGTACGAACCTTCTTCCAACACAGGACGTTCCAACAATAGGTGCACTCGGTCCTCCATCTCTTGCAACTTTGTGATCGTCTTGTCGTTCAAAATGCACATGATGCGCTCCCCAACATGACCCTTTTTGGATAACTCTACCATTACTTGCTTGTTTCAAGCAAACTCTAGAGTAATTTTAGCGTTACAAAGCAGTACAATAATGATGTAGGGTTACTATTCTCTATTATCCAGCTACATGTACTATAATTGACTGTGTGATACCACCCCGAGATCCAGGATCCACTTAGAATCAAACGAGTCGCATGCCCGCAAATTAGTCGTAGTCGTCCTCAATATTAGTACATCGTGTAGCCGATACAGTTACTTCCCCCTCCAAACGACAGCCTGGTGTACTTCAATGTATTCGTTGTAGTCCGCCGCACAACTCTCGTGTCGACGAGTTCAAAGAGCCAACGACTGGGTAGCGATATCATACAGCATCATCCATCGTAGGTGCTTGGCAGCCTATCACCCTGCTGAAAATTGAGCGAGAAGGTGTTAGACTGGATAAGACAAGTATGCGAGCTGAGCGGCGCCCCGTGAGAGTTGCGTACCTGTTCATTCTGTTTGCCAAAGCAACAACAGTTTCGTATCAGTCCGTGCGAATAAATCCTATTGCAGCTACACTCGTCGGATATCTTAGATGTCTCCCCTTAGATGTCTCCCCTCGCATCCCCTCATCCTGCATCGACAACAACATCGAGGGAGTGGCATCATGAGCTTGATGACATGATGCACAATTGTTTTTCCACTTTTGATTTTGGAACATCAACCGACAAGATTGGCTTCATTGGTCAAGTCTCTCCTCGTATTGATTTGTGTAGGATTGTCAGTAGAGTTGATTTGAACTTAATGTTCCTCTTTATGAATGGATATATGGATATCTATATGCACCTCGGGATGTGTTTTGTGCCTGTGGTGCCCTGTCGCGTGGTCGAGAAAGGAGAAAGGTGTATTGTTGGAACGTCGTCAACCATACGACTATTCACACTTAGAAGGAAAGTTGCTACTATTCTGCTGACGTAAACGAGCCAATCAGAGTTCTGTCTCCCGCATAGTCTCCCGCTTATCGTCTCCCGCATAGGAAATCTGCTGGATTGCTTCAGCAAGAGAAACGTCACACGTTTGAGCATGTGGGATTGGCAGCGTCACATACTGTCTGTTTCACCATGTGTACACCACTGCTACACATAGACACAGTCCTTAGTTGCCGTACGTCATAATGTAGAATTCGATTGTACCTAAACCCGAAACAACCTTTTATGCTACACGTGAAGGGCCTATGTACGTAATTTTCGACTCACTCGACTAATTCGAATTTTCAAAGCATGACAGCTTGTCTGTATCTTTGAAACCATCTCTGACCGAGTCAAATGTCATCTCCTCGTTACTAAAACGCTTACTCGTCGTTCGTACCGGTGCAGTTATTCTTATCACTGCTCGCTTTCCTCCCTACCACTATTATTACTCGCAAGCAAGACATTCACATCTTGACCATGTCGGAGCGTCGCAAGAAGCGGCGCCCTCGCAACAAACGGGGTGGGGGCCCCTCTCAATGGCAGTTGCAGCAAACCAAGGTGACGTTTCGAAATATTGAAGATTCCACAAAATTCGGAACCGCGGAATCCATCTTGACCATGGTGTCAGACTTGATCAGTAAGGTCAATGACAACAAGGGTGCTCTTCCACCGATTAAACTGGATATGAAGTCATTTGAGAAAATTATCCAAGTCGAAGAGTTGATTGCCGAACAGGAAAAGGAGGAGGAGCAGAAGGAGACTGATGACGAGCAGGGAGAGGCAACTCAGGATGCTGAGATGAACGATGCAGAGGCAACAGACACGGAGCCAAAAGACGATAAAAAGCCAGCCCCCAAGACCATGGCGGAGATTGTTAAGGGAGACAAGACCGAAATTGAAGGCCCCGTGATTACAGCTCGTGCGTTGTATGTGGTTCCAGCGAAAAAGTCTCGACGTAGGGGTGAAAAGACTGGCTGTGCGTACTTTGTCATGACGGCACCCCCTCCACCTCCTCCAGCACCTCGTGTGGTCGAAAAGCCAGTGGAGGTGACAGAAAAGCCTGTAGAGAACGAGGTGACTGTTGATGAATCTACGGAAGCCAAACCATGTGTGGTAGACGACAAGACGGAAGTTGAACCAGTTGTTGTTAGTCCAACGGAAGACCAAAGGGTCGCAGCGGAAAACGGAGAGGGTGCGGCACTCGAAAAGAAGGCGGATTCTCCACAAAAGGATAAGGTTGTTGAGATCAAAGCACCACCTGGACCTCTCTACACACAGGCCGAAAAGAGTCGCCTGACTGCTGTTGCGAAGTTGCAGCTGCTCAACGTCATTGACGCCCTTTCGGCCATCGCTGAGCAGGATGCAAAGACGCACCAGAATTACGGCAAGTGCCAAGTTGCAGCATCTATCAGCGGCAAGGCTTGGCGTGACAAGGAGGGTGGGCACCGTGATCGTCGTGAGGGTACCATTCAGAACACTGGAGATTACAAGCAGTTCTTTGCCAAGCAAAACAAAGCCGCGGAGGAACGTCAGTCTCGTCCCAAACCGGCGCCAGGAGGAGGGGCAACGTCAGAGAACGGAGATTCTGCTCAGCCGGTGTCTGCCATTGTAGCTCACTTGCGTGCAAAGCGTCAGGAAAGCTCGCAGCGAAAGAAGGCCAAGAAGAAGGCGAACAAGGACGCGAAGAAGGGAAAGCAGCCAGAAAACATTGGCAGGGGTCGCAATAATGCAAAGGGTGGTGGAGGACGCGGGAGGCAGCGTAAAGAGGGTTCCAAAAAGAATTCTGGGGTTTCTGCGGTCATGACGAAGGCAGGCTAGGCCTTTCCAATGTGTGTGTTGAAAGGTACGATGAAGAACAAGCCTGTTCCTACGTGATGGCAATGCTTGTATCTGTGCAGCAAGTATGGATTGGATCGAAGGTTCGATTTCAAGTTAACTCTTCATCATCGGTTGAACGAAGGCTGGGCACTGCAAGTCAAGCCGTGACTTATCACGGTGTACTCCGACAGAGCAGCTCAGTTGTTCTTCTGCCCTCGAGTCTCCTGCGAAGGATGCGAGGCGTGTTGTTGTTCAACTGATGGAAGCATGAATAGTGTAGATGGAATCTATGTTAGTGCAACCTACTTGGAGATAGCTTTGACACAACTACCTGTAGGATTGGCTGCTTGACGATGCCACCACTAGGCGAAGTAGCGCGTCGGGCGGTGTGTGAAAACCTGCAATACGGGCAAATAGAGCGCTACGTTTGAATGAGCCTCAGAATGAACATTTCATGCTGGACTATCGGTCAATACGTCTGAATGGCAGAGTGACTTCGTCTTATTTGCAAGAGCATCACGTTTATCGTGCATACGCAATGTACTACAACTCGAAATGACACTACCTACAAAATCTTCCCTCATAGCCGTGCATACTTGAGGAGTTCCTCTTGAATCCTCATCAAGGTTGCTGCTGCGTCGCTACTGTAGACACTCAGTCGGACTTGGTTGTGGTCTTAAGCGAAAGCTCATCTCGAATCTTCTCCTTTCCAGAGGCCTTGCGTATGATCTTCTGAATCAATTTGTAGAACCAAAAGCCATTTAGGCAATGGAAGAATGTTCCAAAACCCATCACTGCCCACTTGAAATAGGGTGCATCACAATCGTTCTCGCCCACCATAAATAGCGTTCTCGTCATGTTGATATGAATCGGCGGCACAATCAGGATGCGGCAGATGGTAAAGAAGAGCGCAAACAATCCCTGCACAACAGCGCTTCCCGTGTCTCCAAGAAAGCTGGCTTTTCGCATGTTTAGGAAAATGGTGGAGCATTCCATAATCAAAAAGGGGGCAACAAATTGAGGTCGGTCTTGTTCGCAGAAAAACATCATCACAGACAGGGTAGCCACGCCGTGCAGGAAGAAATCAATTCCATATGTAAATCCATCGACAACATCAATAACAGCATATCCCATAGAGATTGCTGGTAGCACTCGATGAAGAGAAGTCAGGGGAGGTTCGCATTGAGCTGAACGTAGCGGTTCTGTAACGGAACGCTTTTTATAGTGAGAATTTTACAAAAAAAACAGGTTTCAGATTTCTCAAAGAAATACGCCTTTGAACACGCACCTGGAACACCCGTCAATTCTTCGGACGCAAAGTAGTCCAAGTAGACAATGGCGACAGCGCCTAATCCAGTCACAATCGCGTTGACTTGAGAGTACCAGTCAATCCCATACGCTTTGTGACACGTCATCTTGATGGCAAGTAGAACAGCAGCCGCGACGAGACCCACAATTCGAAAGTTCCAGTCCCAAGCACCATTGTCATCTAGCGTGAGCTTGATGAAGGATAGAAGAGCATCAGTGATAGCGCCTGTCATGGTGAACCAAAGTTATTGGCACGAATCTGACACGTTGTGTCTTGGAAAGAATTTCAGTCGTTGTGACGCGATCTATACTGTACACAGTACGTGTATGAGGAAACCTGTACAGTAGACAGTGCCTATCGGTACCGTTGTACTCGAACTTCAAACTAGAGAGTGCTCTGCCATTATTACTAATACAGCGACGCACTATTACCTATTGGTGGCAACGGAGCCTAGCACAACAAGAAGAGACGGGAAGATGGTTGCTGCTGCATCTGTACTCAGCGCGAGACGAGTTTCAGTATATTGAGCCGGTGTTCTCTCCGCAGTCGGCCAGCCCGCACACGCACAAGGCCAAACCACGACCGTCTTCATGCCTTCGAGGGCCCGTACGTTCGGTCGTGTCCCACACCTTGTTCCCACAACATTTCCGATCCACGAATTACTCCACACCCCACCGCAATGGCTTGTTCCAGCAAGGTTGTCGAATAGGGTTGTAATTGACATCCAGGACAACTGGAGTATATGTTGTGTCAACAAGTCGGCACCAGGCAATGTTCAAAGTTGGCGGCAGCTGGAAGAGTCGAAAGACGACCTCAATATTGGTGTTCGTCTACAATATCCCCGAGACTTGTCATGACAGTCCCACCTGTTGAACCCGCGATCAGTGGCGAAGAGGAAGCACCCTACGGTGGTAAGGCAAAGGATGTCCAACACCTGTATCGTCCACTGGGGTCGTAGCTCAGGGGTAGAGCGCTCGCTTCGCATGCGAGATGTCGTGGGTTCGATTCCCACCGACTCCATTTTGATGAACTGAGGAGAGACCTGTGATGTAGGCGCCTTACTATTTTAAGTGCTGCTGACGCGTGCCGAAAATACTCATTTCTACTTTAAAACCGACAAGCAGACTCGCTCTGGCGACAAGGGGTGCAGTGCAACCCCCCAATGGGTAGGGGTTGGGGATTCCCACCGACTCCATTTTGATGAATTGAGGAGGGACCTGTGATGTAGGCGCCTCACAATTTTAAGTGCTGCTGACGCCTGCCGAAAATACTCATTTCTACTTTAAACCCGACAATCAGACTCGCTATGGCGACAAGGGGTGCAGTACAACCCCCCAATGGTGGGTAGACAATGACCAAGTCACGCATAGTGCACCTGCAGAGTGAATGCGTATGGCATAGTTCAAGTTTCAGGACGCCGATCTTTAATTCTCTGTGGCATGTGCTGGCGGCACTCACTACTGGTACTGTCCACTTTGCTACTGTCACAGGAAAAAGCAAAAATAAGTTCAACAGCCAGTTATTTGTCGTCAGTCAACCATGGTGAAGCGTCAAAAGGAGAAGCAGTACCAGTCGGCGCGAGAGCACAGGACCAACTCTCAGTTGAGAGCGGGTGGCCGTGCTGCAGGTGGATCACAAGAGCGACGACTGCCCTTTAACTGCTGCGCTCTCACGTTGACACCCTACGAGCATCCAGTCTGCACCGCCAATGGAATTGTCTTTGAAAACACAGCGTTGCTTCCCTTTCTACTGAAACACAAACTGGATCCAGTCTCTGGAAAGCCCATGACATCAAGAGATGTAATCAGTTTGCAAATGGATAAGGACGATGAGGGGAAGTGGCAGTGCCCCGTTCTTACGAAACCGTTTTCAGATCACACCAAGATTGTTGCCATTCGACATGGTGGCGAGGCCAATGTCTACTCGTGGCAGGCGTATCATGAACTGAATCTCAAGGCGAAGAACATGGAAGACTTGATATCTGGGGAGAAATTTACGAAAAAAGATGTGATTATCTTGAATGATCCAGAGAATCTAGAGTTCAACAAGATGCGGGATATCAACAACTTTCATCACATACTGAACGCGCGATCCTTGGAAGGAAGCAAACCTTCCACAAACGTGCAACGTTCTGTAACCGCCATGCGAGTCATGGAGAAACTGAGCAAGAAAGCGGCAGTAGCCAACTCAGCAGCAGCAGAGGTGAAAGCCAAGAAAGCGGGAGTCATTACGAGCGATATGGTTACGGGGAAGAAATACACATCTGGTGCCACCTCTGGTTCCTTGACGAGTTCTAGCATGGTCGTCTCCAATACAAGTGAGTCGCGAGAAGCGACTCAAGAAGAGATTCTGCAAGCAAGGTTCGCGGTGATGCGGAAACAAAAGAAGAAGGGCTACGCAACGTTGAAAACCAATATTGGGGATATTGGACTGGAGCTGCATTGTGATATGGCGCCACGAACCTGCACCAACTTTTTAGGTCTCGCCGAGGCAGGCGGATACAATGGTACGAAGTTCCATCGACTTATACCGACATTCATGATTCAAGGTGGGAAGGGTAATCCGGACGAGTCTCTCTGGGGTGCTCCATTTGCCGACGAATTTGATGATAGGCTCAAGCATGACATAGAGGGAATCGTTTCTATGGCAAATTCTGGCCCAAAAACAAACAAGAGACAGTTCTTTCTCACCTTTAAGGCCACACCGCACCTAGATCGTAAGCACAGCATCTTTGGGCGCATCGTTCAGGGTATGGAGGTGCTTCGAGAAATGAAGAAAGTACCAACGGACAACAAGGATCGACCGGTTCATGAGATCATCATAACAGGTGTTGATGTCTTGGTCAATCCGGCAAAGGAGGCAGAAGAGCTGGAGAAGGAGCGACTGGAGAAGGCTGTGAGCGAACGGATGGCTGAGCAGAAGTCTCGCAAAGCTTCAGCTTTGGGGAAGAAGCAAAAAGCAGAACCGAAGACATCCGTTTCGTCCGCGAAAGCCAAGTCCTCTGGTCCTGTGATTGGCAAATATCTTTCCAAACAGATCCAGTCATCGTTGAAGCGTAGCTCCGGCGGTGATGATGGTCTTAACACGAAGGCTTCCAGGTTACCTCCACCTCCCAAGAAGACCAAGTTCGGGGACTTCTCCGGCTGGTAGGCCCGTTCTTGGATGCAATTGAATCTCACTAAGTGCTCTCTCCATCGGAGTAAACCCATCGCAACGTCTAAATAACGAATCCCGTCTTTGAGAAAGCCGTTACTCTTTGCGAACACTAAGTATCGTATCACATCGGTATTCCTGTGGAGGTCATTGTCATCTTTAGAAATATCGCTTGGGGCCTTCTTGGTGTCAATTACTACGAATTTCAGAACAAGTGGCAATTTTAGATCACGAAGCCGCTTCGCAGGGGTGCGAAGCAAAACTTTTGCTT
>JAVCKV010357628.1:0-13416 GCA_032274145.1 Herpochondria borealis
ATCGACTTTATAAAAATTTTGACCATTGCTTGCAAGATATTGTTGTACTCCACCTAACCCAGTAACAGTATCTCCTACTTTAAAATCTGGATGCTTAGATTCAATTACTTTTCCAATTGAACGTGCTCGCATTACTTCTCCAATTTTTACTGGAGGAATATATGACGGAGTATCATTCATCCATCCCCTCATTGCAGGATCTAGAGAAATATAATCTTGTTTTAATAAAAATTCTCCATCTTTAACCATCGGAATTTCGTTCGTTTCTAATACCCATGTATCTTCTTCGGGTATGCCTACAGGTCGCTTTGCTAATTTAATTTGCTTATTCATCTTATTATTTTTGTTAACTTTTTTAAAAAATTACTACTTGTCCTTATCAGTTATTTTTAATTCTTTCACATTGAAACTATCAAATTGAAAATCTGAAATTTTCAATCTATGAATAAATTTATTTTGATTTGTTTTCTTTTTTATTGGATATACAATCTGATCGTGCGAGATCAACACACCGTCAATTTCTCGGTAATCTGTATATTCAATATTGCCGCCTATCATCTTATATCCAGGAGGTTTTACATAAGGTTTCCTGACGGAGTATTCGGCATAGTCCATTAGACCAGTTTTCTTATTTATCCAAAGAAGATATTGGTCATGTTCTTTATGTGGTTTTGGTTTTCCCCAGGTGCAAAAAACCAAATCATATTCTTTGCCATTGAATTCTTCTTTTCCTGCGTAACTAATGATAGGTGCTTTTCGGAGGCGACCGAGTAATTCGAAAAAATATTGAATATGGGATAAACCAAAAACTGCCCTACGATTTGATTTGGCGTCTTTGTCTTGAAATTCAGTTTTGCCATTTTGGATTTCATAATAATTAGAATTATAAATCCCAGCAATAGTTCCGGTTCGTTCTCCGTCGATAAAAGTTAATTGTCCATCCAATGTATCGACTTGAAATTTGAACACTAAAGTAGTTTCGTAATCAGGCCAAAGTTTACCCATTTTGGCTAGTCGACCTTGCCAAGTATCAAAACCTTGGAAGGAATAAACCTTGCGTTGTTCGAGTTTGTCACCACCTTGTTTTTTCCAGACCTGATCTAAAATTCGTTTACCCTTTAGTGTATTCTCTTTTGTAATCCCTTTACGCTTAAGCATTTTTGGACGTACGTCATGTAAGCAGCTTTGGAAAAACAATGTGATTACAAAAAGAACAATTGACCATTTAATTACCTGCTTTTTCATTTCTTATAATTGTTAATTTAAAAATTGTTACCATACAAAGATGGGACAATGCATTGCTCAACAGCTTGCAGAAAACCCCAAATACTATGCAATTTCGGTCAAATGATATTCAGAAGAAGAGCATCTAAAAAGACTGGAAGTTCGATTTGGAATAGGGGCAATTTTGTAGTGTTACTGATCCAGATGAATATGAATTTATAAAGGATACCATTGATTTAATTTTTTGGGATCTACTTTTTTCTCACCTGTTTCTAAATAATGTTTGTAGGCTAAAACCCCAGTTCTTAAACCTGCTTTTTTTAATTTCTTTGCGACTAAACCTGTGAGAAGCCCAAAGTTAGCCCTAACTATAAAAACAGATCCTAGGTAAGTTTTTCCATCCTCTTTTTTTCTTACGACCCAAGTTCCATAGGTCTTCACAGGACCGCCATTTGATTCATACACATCGTAAGTTAATTCACGGTGATCTCCACATTCTTTAAAATCAATTATTCGTTCTTTGATCTCAATGGTTTTACCTTGAAAGTCAAGGTTACATAATCTAGCAGCACCCAATCCTGTTATGGTATCTCCACTCAGACATCGGGTATAGTTTATACCTGTGACTATTTCATCTACATTCATAAAATTTCCTGCAACTTCATTCCATACTTCTTCTACTGATTTATCAATGGCTACTTCTTCATATAAAACGCGGAATTTCTTTTTGTTAATAATTCTTTTACGTTCATAACCACCATTAGAAGAATTTAGGTTTTGTGCATTTACACTTCCCGTAATGAATACTATTGCCATTAATATTAAATATATATATTTCATGATTGGGTTTTTATTATGATTTTTGAAACTAGAATTTAAACCAATTTTTCATGCACTAAGCAAACTCGTAAAACGAGATTTATTAAAATACACATTCAATAAAACGATGATTAATCCAAATACCGCAGGCCCCAAACCTACTGGATCGTGGAGTAAATGAAAAACCAAGGCATTGAATATAATTGCAGTCAAAATAGTCAAGGAAAGTGGAATAAACTTTTTAGTCAAAAGACTAATACCTCCAATAATTTCTATGCCTCCTATCATTTTCATAAATCCCGATTCAACATAAATATTCATTAGTTCGCCTGCGGTTCCTTCCATTGTTGGGCTAGGAATAAAATAGAGAAATTTGTTTAGACCAAATACCAATAGAGATAAGGCGAAAATAATGCGTAGTACTATTTCAACTTTAGAATTCATATTTTTTAGATTTAAATTTTCAAAGATCAAATGATATAAACTGGAAAAAATAGTAAGCCTACTATTTTTCATCAATTCGTTTTTCACATTTGAATTATCAAGTGTAAAACTAAAGGAGAATTAAAAGAATGGATTTGCAGATTTATTCAATTACTGCTCAATTTCGTTCATACGAAATTCGGAAGGAGAAAGGTCAAATGTTTTTTTGAATAATCGATTAAATGTAGAGGTACTTTGGTAACCACAATCGTAAGCGATTTCAGAAATTCGTTGGCTTTTGTTCGCTAATAATTTTTTGGCTTTAAGCATTCTTTGTTCAAGAATATATTTAGAAGGTGTTTGTTCAAATACATTATTAAATGTTCTTTGAAAGGTAGAAATACTCATTCCACAAAGTGTTGCTAATTCACTTATAGATAAATTTGAAAATATATTTTGGTTAATTATTTCTTTAAAACTATACTCATATGGTTTAAATAAGGAAGAAACAAAATCCAAAAGAGACGGAGCATTTTCTGTATTAGATAAAAGCAATAAGAATTCTTTAAGTTTGATTTTTATCATCGAGTCAGTTGAAACGGATGGATTATCCAATAAAAAATCAATCCCATTGATGAAGTTTTCCATTAAAACATCAACGTTTATTTTAGTCGCATCATAATCTGTTTCGAAATCAGAAATAGATAAGTCAAAATCAAATAGTTCTTTAATAATGGAAGGATAAAGGTAAATTCCTATACCTTTTGTTCTATCGGTATTTTTGTGATCATTTCTTGTTTGTTCAAAAAAGTAGTCACTACATTTAGCTAACAATCCTTCACCGATATTTAACTGGAGCGTTTTTTCAGGAGTTCTGACCTGAAAAGAACCTTCTTGTAAATACATAAAACACGCCTCGTTTTCATTAAAAGGTTTAAGCATTCTATCAAAATTTCTAATGACCAATTTTTCAAAAATGATTTTGTTTTTATAACATAATGTTTTGTGTTCTATTACCATTATCGTAACTTTTGTTGGACGTAATATTTAAGCTAAAGCTAACTAATTTATTGGCAGGTTGAAAGTAAACCGATTGTTCTTTGAAGGTTCGGTCATTATAAGGACAAAAGATATTTTAATTTATTTAGAAGTCTTTTTGTTAAAGTCCAAATTCCAATTAGAAGAAAGAAACCCTCCTTTGGTCGATAATTTAAAACAATCCACCATATATTATTCGACATTCCAGCTAAAGTATTTTTTTTTCTCAAAAAAACAAACGAGCCTGAATAATGATTACCAATCAATCTTTTAAAAAAATAATTACTCCTATTCTTTTTTGTATTTCTTTTGTGCTCATCCTTAATTTCTCTTCTCCACTCATCTATCTCCTACCCTATCAATTCAAAGAAAACTATTTTGGAATATTTGGACTAATCATCGCTTCAGGTCTAACATGGGGAATGTTGAAATTTGAAAAAAAATCTTGGCAAAGTATCGGTTTTAAAACAAACAGTAAAACATTACCCAAATTTCTAAAAGGGAGTTTCCTTGGATTTGGAATGGGCGTTTTGATGATAGGGATTCTTTTTTTATTAACCGATTTGGAAATAACAGAATCAGAAAATTTTAGTGTTTTTTATTTTCTACTCTTTTCTTCGATGATATTTGCACGTGCTTTTATGGAAGAAATTGCCTTTCGAGGATTGGCATTTGTTCGGCTGAATAAAGCAATCGGTTTGCGAGGTACGATACTAATTACTTCAATTATTTTTGCATGGTATCATAATCTTACTTTTGATAATTTTGGTGCGACTTTACTTGGTCCTGGTATTTGGGGATTAGTCTACGGATGGGCTGCAATTAAAACTGGAGGGATTTCATTTCCTACAGGTATCCATTTTGGAATCAACTTTTTACAATCCATGCTTGGGATGAAAGGACATTTCACTTCCTACCTTTGGGTGATTGATCTTCCTATTGACCACACCCCAGAAATGCTCGCTCAAATAGAAACCATTGGTGTCATTATGCAAGTTGTGTTATTAGTACTTGCAGTTATTGCAATAGAATGGATGATCCGAAAGGGAACAATGGAAAAGGATAATGTGTATTTAGGAATGCTTAAAGAATAACTTAGATTAGTTTTTCATAAAAAATCCCCAACCGAATTTAGACGAGTTACGTTTTGTTTTTATGAGTGACAGACCTTGTTAAATATCTCAAAACAATGAGTCCAGTCAAAATAACAACAAACACCTTTAGCTGTGAAAAAAATATATTTACTCCTATTTCTAATCTTTACCACTTGCGAAATCCTTGCGCAAACTCGATATTCTGTTTTTGTAAACTCGGGTTATTCCTTTAGTAATTCCCTTCAACTCAATAATGAAAAAGTAAAAGGTTCTAACGGATACGTTATCACTTTTGGCGGAAAGTTGAAATTATTTTCCATTAAAAATAAAGATATAGAAACAGGTATAGCTGGCAAAACCATCTTTGCCAAAGGGAGTGTCAATGGAGAAAAATTTAATTCAAGTACGCTACGATTGTTATTTCCACTTCAAGTACTTTTTCCATTGACTGAAAAATGGATACTGTCAACAGGTTTTAATTTTCAAAACAATATAGACCTTACGACTACTGACCTAAAGTTAGGTGACAAATATTTATTGAGAGTAGATTATGTAACAGGGGTGAAATATCTTTTAGCAAATCAATGGTTTTTGACTGGAAGTATAAATCTGAATCTTCGAAACATCCCTGATTCCTACTTTTTAAATGATCCAAAATTTGCCATCCTAATTGGTGTAGAAAAAGAGTTTTATTAAAAAAGAAAAACCTAAAACAAGCTATGAAAAATCTAATATGCTTTTTGATATTAATGCTATTTATTAGTTGTTCAAAATTCAATGAAGAATTTGAATTGCTAAACATTTCAGAAATAGAAACGGAATTACCTGTAGTTAATATTTATGTAGATCAACGTGATTTTGATAAAATGACTCAAGATGTCGATGAAGACATCGAAATCAAAGGCCGATTTAATTTGTTTAGAGATGACAATTTATTGATAGAAAATGAAGCAGTTGAAGTAGAAGTAAAAGGTAATTTTTCTACTAGATTTTCACTAAAAACTTTAGGTGTAAAGTTTGAGGATAAATATGATAACAGCGATCGGTCGCTAATTAATCCTAGTCAAATTCTTCCTCATCATAATCTAGATAAAATCAAATCAATTCGACTAAGAAACTCTGGAAATGATTTTGAAAAGACGATGATTAAAGATTTGAGTATCACCCAATTGGCAATCAATGCGGGTTTGGATTTGGATCTTACCTATGGAGAACCTGCTCTGGTTTATATCAATAATGAATTTTATGGTTTGCTGAATTTAAGAACAGAAGCGAACACACATGGTATGGCTGGACTCTACGGTGTTAAAAAGGATGAGGTGACACTTGCCAAAATCACTACTCATGAATTAATAAAAAAAGATGGTGATTTTGACCGAATAGATGCGCTTGTTCAGGCTATTGAAAACGAAGATATTAATTATTTAAAAGAGGAGATTGATGTGAGTAATTTTATTGATTATATGGTTTTTCAATCCTTTATCGGCAATACCGATTGGCCTCATAATAATGTTCGATTTCATGCCATTAACAATGGTAAATTTAGATTTGTAATGTATGATTTGGATAATGCTTTTCGACTCCGAGTGAATAAAACACCGCTCAATATTATTGAGGATAAACGTTTCCCAAATATTCTTTCAGATTTGTTTTTTGTTTTTTATCAAGAAGAGAGTTTTCAAAATAGTTTTTGGAATAAATATCGTTCTCTGTTGGAAAATCAAATCCTATCGTATAATAATTTTAAATCAATCGTTGATAATAATGCTGCTCAAATAGAATCAGAAATCCAACCTCAAATTGAAAAATACGAAGCACCTAGAACTATGATTGAATGGAATATTGAGTTAGATAAAATGTTATCTTTATTTCAAGAACGGGAGAGAGCGGTTTATGATTTAGTCCAATAATTTTGTTTCCTTTGTGTCAAATGAATAAACAAGAATTTGAAAATAAGATAGAGTGGGATGAATATGATATTGGACATATTAACATTAGTGTTCCGATTTTTGAAAAAGAGATAACCTTCGAACTTTTTTCGAAGGATTCTACAAAAACAGGAATAACAGATAAAATGTTTGCAACCGTTAATGACGTGCTAACTTTTGCCGTCGGTTCCAAAGACAAGATTAAAGATTTGCTTTGGGAAGAATGTAATTTCTCTTTTACGGTTGCCGATTATGGATGTGAACCTCAAGAAAATGAAACAGCTAAAGAAGCTCATTTTCGAGAATTTGAATTAAATAATAAGGAGGACGCTTACCATAAATGCCATGTAAAAAGTATTCAGATTCACCAAGAAAATGATGACCTTCAAAATAGATATGCTGAAATCAAAATTGAAACGGCTACCGATAATTATATTAGTATTATTGTCAAAAATGGTAAGGTGATTGATTATGATGATGATGGTACTTACGTGGGAGGATTTGAAAATGACGAACAATCCGCTCATCATAGTAGAAGCAAAATATTAGACGAATAAAAATAAACATAGGTTTCAGGAGCGAGGGGCGAGGAGTCAGGTGTGGGGTTCCTACGATTTATAAATGAGCCTAATAAATCGTAAATAAGATAAATCGTAGAATTCCCACACCTGACTCCTCGCCCCTCTCTCCTGACACCTACTAGTAGTTACAATAAAAGAAAGATTATGTCAATGTACGAAATAGAAGGTTTGGTAGAATCAAGTATCAGAACCTTACATCAATCTAAAAATAAAGACCTCGACAAAAGGAATATTATCTGGAATCTTTATAACAATGTTCAATATAATTTTGACTGTTCGTTTACTCATTTTAGAGTGATGGATATTTTGTTAGAGTATTCTTTTGCCATTCCCATTGAAGTTCATGAGCATCCTGATTATAAAAATTACAAAGCTTACTTTGATGATTTAAAAGAAAAAGACTTTGAGCATATTAAGGAAAATCCATTAGAAAAATGGGATGGTGAAAATAATCTAACCACAAGCTATTACAGTAATTATAACCATCAAGAGGGTAAAATATATTTTGATTATGGCTCTCCATTCTGGAATAGAATTTTTGAAACAGATAAATCTAAACCTGTAAATCTTGATTTTTTTGAGCTTGGTTTATTGATGATGAGAGAAGCGGAAAAGTTGGGAGACACCAGTTTAATTTATGAGTGGTATGGTTTTACAATCAATTTCTATAGCTGGTATTCAAAGGAAAGAGATTTTGAAAAATTGAAGCAGAGTTACTTTATCGAAATGAAAGATATATTTTTGAGAAGCCGAGCCAATGAAAATATTCCAGAACATCATCCTTCTCATCATGTACATAATCAAGAAGAATTAAAAGAAATTCTCGTTTATTTTGATGAAGACTTATCGAAGGTAATGAGTTGGTTTATTAAATTTTAATTAGTGATTAATCACCGTCTTCTTCATGTGTCAAGCTTTGACTTGAAAAGTCAAGGTTTGACTTATAAGAATTTATGTAGGAGTATTTTATTTGATAACTTTTCCTCTTGACTTTTGTTCTTATAAGTCAATACTTGACATGTAAAAAAATGCAACGCATCCTAAAATTAAAATATGAACCTAACTGATTTTTTTGACAAAGCCAACAAAGAACTAATTCGTGCCAACCAAGATCGTCGTCATCCTTTCCGAACTTTAGTTTTATCTACCCTTGCTGAATTTCCGAACTTACGAACCGTCGTCAAAAGAAAATCATTACCCGATTTGAGTGTATTGGTCTACACCGATAGTCGTACAACCAAGGTTACGGACTTGAAGCAAAACAAAAATTGCAGCTTACTTTTTTATCATCCCAAACAAAAACTACAAGTGATTTTTTATTGCGAAGCTGACCTCATTGAATCAGGTGAACTTTTTGAAAAACATCAAGCGATTGCTCTTGTTCATCCTAATGATTACTCCACAATTCATGCTCCTAAATCAGCACTTGAATCTTCCGAATATGCTTTCGCTGATGAAAGTCATTTTGCCTTATTGCAATTCCGACCACAACGAATTGAGATTTTACAACTTGGAAAACCGCAACACTTACGTGCAGTATTTTACAAAAAAAATAATTGGAAAGGAGAATGGGTAGTACCTTAAATTAACTTTAACTACTTTCAATACTCGCGCTAATTCTAGAAAAATCCTGAATCGCTAAATCTTTTTTATGAATACAAAAAGTCAAAGTACCTGCATCCCAAAAACTAAATTCGCCCACACTTTCCATATTCAATAAGACCAACCAATCTGATGGTTCTCCATCAAATTTTCCAGCAGCAATTTCTTGTGGGGACTCATGTTGTGAAAATACCGAACTATTTAAACTATGAGTCCTTAGTTTGATATGTCCATTATCAAAAGCCAAAGGTGGATTTATCGTCTCTTCCAGTTGTTCAATATAATCTTCTAATTGCTCTGTTTTTTTATACAATTCATCGTCATCAATATCTTTCCATAAAGACACATACTTTGGATAACGCTCTTCCCCATTATTATGGGAATTATAAAAAATAGGAATAGAAATAGAATTTTGAAAAGTCACTCCTACTGCCGTTCTAAATCTATTATCGAAATCACCATCTGTAAATTTTGTTTGCTCCGTATAAATTACTCTTGTTAATTCTTGAACATTTTCCGAAAATAAGACCATTGGATTTTGTGCATATTCCTCATCATTGACAAAGAAATAAAGCACCCCTTTGCGAGGTAAATAATTTTGAAAAGGTGCAATTTCCTCACAATTTATTTGAGCATGGAAAATATAAAACAAGCCATTTTTACTTTTTGGATGCTCCAAGTTTTTTGGTAAATCTGGAGCACCGCCTACTTTAGATTTCCCTATTGGAATTTCTTTTTTGTCTTTATCCAAAACTAAATAGGTAGCCATCGTACTGTAATCAAGAATCAAATCCTTAAAATATTCCAACTCAGGAATAGCTAAAATTGATTTTTCCAACTGCGATTTTGCCTCAGGATAATTCGACAAATCGTAAAGCGATTCATTGATAGGGTTTGAGTTTTTACTGATATAACTCACATCCATAAATAACTTCTTGTATTTCCGACTTACTTGTACTGCGTAAATATCATTCAAACTTTTTGGAAGTGTTTTAAACTTGTTGCCCAAAATATCCACCTCTTTTAATTTCGGCATAGCTCCAATATCACTTGGCAAAGTGGTGAGTTGATTATATCGGAAACTCAATTTTGACAATTGCGATAAATCACAAATTGATTCTGGTAAAGAACTTAATTTGCTAGATTGAATAGTTAACTCTTCTAGTTTTTGGAGTTGATTGATTTGATTGGAAATGGCATTTATTTTACTCCCATAAATCTGAATAGTATGCAATTCGGTAAGTGCATAAAACGCCTCAGGTATTTTTTCAAAATTACAATTCGCCTGTGCTCCCATCCAAAGACTTTCTAAATTTTTAAAGTCAAGAATTTTTTTGGGAAACTCATTGAATATTTTTTTCCCAATACTGAGTTCAAATACTTCTAATGAATTTGCATTTTGAGCTTCTTCCCAAGTATGCTTTTTCCTTCTAGGGATTAATGGTTTCGGGTCAAAGTTTTTTAAAATATCAATAGGAATACTTGCGATTTGTTCTCCGTGAGCACTTTTTAAATTTCCTTTTATATGTACATAACCTTCTTGTACCTCAATGACTCCGTGAAATTTTACTTGCTCTGGAAAATTATAGACTTCAAATCCACTTAATTTTTTATTATAAGGACAAGTTATTTGTGTGTCATATTTCCCACCTTCAATTGCCAAGTCCTGATAGGTGACCATTCTTAAATAATCAATATCCCGCAAATTGTCATAGTAAGAATCGGCTAATAATCCATTATGCATTTCATCCGAAATGGTTAATGCAGGGGTCAATAGACTGATCCTCAATTTCCCTTTACGAACGACGACTTCAGTATTTAAAGCACCTTTGATAAATATGGTTCCCGCTGTTGGGTGATCGGCAAATCCAACCTCAATATTATTTATTTTAAAGTATTCTTTCATAGTTTGATTGTGTGAGTTTACTTTATAAAATCATTTTAAACCGCTTAAAATTTCACCACCCGTCTCGTAATCACTTCTTCCTCTGTTTGAATATTTAACAAATAAACGCCTTGTGGAAAATCAGAAATATCAATAATTTTATCATCCCGTAAAGATGTACTCAAAATCAATTGCCCCTGATTATTCGTTATTCGAAGATCAGCATCCAAATAATTTTCTACAATGATTTCTAAATAATCATGAGCAGGATTGGGTTGAATTGTGATTTTATTATTTTCCAATTCCTCCAAGCCTGTAGTCAAAAATTCACCATCACAATTATCATCAATTCCATTATTAGCAACCTCCGCTGCTCCTGGGTTTACCTCCCCATTCATATCATCACAATCTACAAATAATTCATAGCCATCATTATCAAAATCAAAAGTAGATAACATTACATTTGCGGTCGTATTAGTTACAATCGCAGGATTAAAATCAAAGTAAATACTTGCCGTATTTTCAATCAAAGTAGATTCTGGTAATCCATCCTTAGTACGAATCCTATAACTTACATATCCTTGACTTCCTTCAAAATCTGAAGTACTATCTGGAAGAAAAATATTTCGAAATTCAAATTCCAAAAACTGATTGCCCTCCATACTCGTATTCAACACTTCAGGGTGACTAGTACTGATAACTTGAAAAGTAGAAGGGTCAAGATTCACATCCAAAGTATCTCTAACTACTACATCGTAAGCCTCTGCATTTCCTGTATTTTGAAAACGAATGGTATAAACTAAATCCTCCTCAAACAAAGTATAACCATTCATGCGAAGTGGTTGAACCAATTTATCATTAGGGTCATAAGCACATTCAACGATTGGACTAAATAAAAAATCCTCCGAAGTAATTGTCCCTCCCCCATCATTAAATTCTACAAATGTTCTAAAATGTACAGCATCTCCAATCGTAAAATCAGGTGGCCCAGGCATGGTATGAAATCCTTCTTGGCTGATAGCAGTTCCTGGGTAAAGATTAGTAAAAAACCAACCATATAAATTAGGTGCAACTATCGTATCAGGTATCTGATAAAATGTCCCTACTTCAATTAAAGTATCCATTTCCAACCAAAGTGTTCCGTCTGCAATGGTCGTTCCTGTATTATTTGCAATAGCTCTCACCGTTGTAACATCAAGACATCTAACCACTCCCGTATTGACCGTAGATTGCACCTCAGAAATATCATTAATCGGATGTAATCCAAAAAAAACGGTATCTGTACTCTTATTTGTTGTGATTACTGGTGGAATGTTAGTGTGGGTTTTTGCAAGAAAAGCAAATCATATTGGAGCCAGTGGATTGATTTATGGCCTTGCCGCATTTTTAATCGTAAATGGATTTATAGAAAAGAAATTGATACCAATATTAGTCTCTGTTGCCGTAGCATTTGTGTATGGTGGATTAATTTGGGGGATATTTCCATCCGTAAGGAGTTATATCTCTTGGGAAAGCCATCTTTTTGGAGCAATTTCTGGAATTTTAATAGCTTTTTTATTAAAGAAAAGTGTGAGTATTACTAAAGTTAGTAGGTAGTTTTTATTTTATTGAAAAAAATAAACAGCTAAATGCAAAATAAATAACAAGCTCCATAAAAAAGTTCTGACCCAATTCAGACGAATTAAACTTACTAATAATTCAGTCGTAATTTTGCCTTCAGCTATTTTAAAATGGCGTGGCGCAAAACTCATGAAAGTAAAAATCCATAAAAAAAGTACAATAATTAAGGTGATTATAGATGTGAAGCTTAGACTTGAATAAATTGCGATAATTGCTAAAAATAACTGCATCAGCATTAGAGGAATAACAATAACAGCAATTTTGTTAGTATATTTTTGGTGCCATTTTACCAAGTTTTCTTTTGAATAGTAGGTAAAACTTGGGTAGATAATTAGTTGTACCATCCAAATAAGTATGACCAATCCAAAATCTATAATAAGTTGGCTTTGAGCAATAATTTGATCAACCCAAAAGTGACTAATTTCCAATGAACTCATATTTTTGAAGTAATTCTAAAGTAGTGTATTCTAACGATTTTATATGTGTTCCTTCTAAGACAACAAATGGTGCTTTTTCAGCTCTTTCTGCTTCTAACCATCTCGAAACACACAGGCACCATTTATCGCCAGGTTTTAATCCAGGGAAATTCCAATGTGGTATTGGTGTCATCAAGTCGTTTCCTCTAGAAGCAGAATACATTAAAAATTCTTTAGTAACAATTGCACAAACGGTGCGTGTGCCAGAATCTTCTGTAATTGTTCTACAAAAACCATCCCTAAAATAACCAGTCACAGGACTTGTACAACACGATTTTAATGGTTCTCCAAAAATATTTAATTCCATATAAAAAATGATTAAAAATAAAAGATATGTAAAGATACAAAGTGTCTTTTAAAATATTTCTTGGTAGCTAATGATTATTTTGAATTTCATAAAGTTGATTAAAGTAAGAAGTTTATTTATTTTAATGCAATAGAATTTAATAATTTAACGAAATTCATAAAACTTTAGAAACTTTAGTCAAATTATTTGCATTTATCAATTTAATCTTTAGATTTGTCTTTCAAACAATTAATAAAAATGTTGAACAACAATTATACACGTTTCTATTTCTACTTTTACTTTTTTAGTAAGAGTTGAGACTTGTATGCTATTGTTAAAACAATATAAAATATATAAAGTCTCGAATCTAATTCGAGACTTTTTTTTTGACATTAATTTATAAATGAATAAAATTATAGCCATACAAGGAGCAGAAGGCT
>JAVCKV010357739.1:0-13412 GCA_032274145.1 Herpochondria borealis
CGATTTTACAAAAAAGGAATTTATTTTCAACACAGAAAACATTCAAATCTTCCTCAATCAATAATATTAAAAAATGATAAAAACAACTGCACTAATCGTATTAATTGCATTGACAACTGCTGCAAGTTTGTTCTTCGCAACAAGCAAAGGTCAAGACCAGACAGTTAGATCATTAGGAATCCCAGAAGAGTCTATCCAAGCTTTCCACCAATGGGCAAGTAAGGAAAACAAAAGTTATTCCACTCCAAAGGAATTGAACTACAGAATGGGAATCTTCCACAGAAATTTAGTTCACATTAAGGCTCACAATGCTAAGAAAAGTACCTACACTTAGGGACTTCAACGTTGGTCCGATATGACTCACGAGGAATTCCTTACTAAGTTCACTGGAGATCTTTCTGATGGACAGGTTGATGAAACTCTTGGTATGGAACCTAAAAAATTTGACGAATCTAATTACGTTTCCAATAGTGAAGGCAAAGATTGGGTTGCTGAAGGTGCTTTAAATCCAGTTACTAATCAAAAAAAATGTGGTAGTTGTTGGGCTTTTGCTTCCACAGCTTCATTTGAGACTGCTCATTTCATTAGACATAAAACGTTGATTAAATTTTCAGAGCAAGCTTTACTTGATTGTGATATTAAGATGAATGGATGTCGTGGAGGTCATCCAGCTTTTCCATTCCAGAAATCACAGGGAATGACCATTCGTAGAGATTATGAATATACTGCTGTTGTGGGAGATTGCTTATTACCTGGGAAATAGGTTGCTTTAACTCTTGAATACCATGATTATCGTCCATCCAGTGCAAAGACACTCATGAACGTTATTGATCAAGGTGTTCCATACATTTCTATTCATGTTAGTGATAATTTTATGCACTATAAGAGTGGTATTTTCAGTGAACCAGATTGCTAGAATTTTAATACTGGACATGCTGTGGCAGCTGTTGGATACGATGCAGAAGGAAAATATTTCAAGATCAGAAATTCTTGGGGATCAAAATGGGGAGAAAATGGATATATTAAAATGGAAAATGATAATTCAGTTAAAGGAACATGTTAGATGTTCAAGAGAGCTGCTTTCGTAAAGGATACAACAAGATTTTTTGATTTGTAAAGCAAGATTAATTTTTAAATAATCAGCCTTCATGTTTAATTTTAAGTCAAATTTTATGTTTAACTTTTACTTTAAGTTTAAGTTTAAGTTTAAGATTAATTATAATTATAATTATAATTATAAGTTTAATTATAATTTTAAGTATAATTTTAAGTATAATTTTAATTATAATTATAAGTTTAATTAAAATTTTATGTATAATTTTAAGTTTAATTTTAATTTTAATTTTAATTTTAAGTTTAAGTTTAAGTTTAATTTTAAGTTTAAGTTTAAGTTTAAGTTTAAGTTTAAGTTTAATTTTAAGTTTAATTAGAAGCGGAATAATAAATGCATAAAATATTGAGGAACCGGTTATCCAAATAACTAATTTATTTGATAAATCATTGAATACCGTAACAAATAGTACTTTTGAAAATATTATTCAATTACTGAATCCGAGGAAAGGAAGATGTAAGGAGAATAGCGTAGTTTGTATCTTTTCTGTTGTATTAAATTATTCAATTTATTTTTAGAAACTGGTTTTCTATGGACCCTACTGTTTATCAGATAGTTGGTGAAATTTTTGTTTTTTAAGTTATAAAACTGCCCATTCATTCATAAATACCCACAAAAACATTAGGTGATGATGTAAGAAGATATTTATAAAGCTAGCGTTCTTTGAACATAAACCAAATTTTAATATTTAAAATAATTGCGAAAATTTGGGATGCAAGTATAGTACCAAGCAGGGGTACTTACGACCTTCAATGATAATAATAAAAATCTCCAAACCCCCTGCTAACCCCTCATAATAACCCTAAGCTGACAAGTAACGCCCACATTGGCATGAATTTGGGGTGGCAGCGTTTAATTTTCGCACCTGTTAAAAATAATTTTGTCTTTCCAGAGCGCTAGTGTGCCTCACATCACCCAAGGCCGCGGCACAGGCAATTGGCGTTGCAAAGTGATGAATTATGTTTTCCTGGCGCTGGTCTGGAGAGTACGCAACTTCAACAGTTCGAAATTAGCGAAGTGGTCGGGTTAAAATTTCGTGGAGTGTATGTCGTTCTTGAGTCATCCGAGAATGCCTACTAACTATGTGAAGGACGTAAAAAAGCGGATATCTCGCACGCGTGCAGATGATAGGGCGAAAACGAGACAGTCAGGCAGTCTAGCTGTGCTCGCGTGTATAGAACAATGCGAGTGTGCCATCTACAGTCAAAAGACTACAACTGCACTCGTGTTGTTCAAATTAACGCTAAGGTTGTCTTCTTCTAGCCCTTGTTGGCAACAGAACGAATATCCAGCATTTCGCTTTTTCCAACCATACGGCGAAATCCAAGAAACAGTGCAAATCGTGATGCGTACCCATCTCAGTTGATTACGGTTTTCGAACGAATTCATCTGCAAGGCAATGAATCGCTGGACGCCTGAATATCGAGACCAATTCCCGGTAACACCTTTGGGAGAAGGAGATTCGATACCTCTCTGTCCTAGTTGCATGGTCGGGATTTATGTTTTCATACCCAGCGATTATTCATAATGTGTACGTCACTAGTCTTCATGCAAGTGCAATACAGTAGCACGGGGACCGCTGAGCTGTGGCACGCGCGAAGGCACTTTGCAATGATGAATCACAGTCAGAACGGCTGCACGTCCGGACATGCATATACCACAAGCAACAAGGCTGTTGCTGTCTTTATTCAAATTGCACACAGACTTGTAAGTGCAGCAGATTCTGCAAAAGTGCCATTAGCTTTTCACAAATTTTGTGGCATTCCAGTATCTGATCCTAAATTGTATACCACTTGCGTGAATAAAGTACTTAATATAATATATTATGTACACGTAAGTGTATTCGTAATAATATTGCGACTGATATTTGAATTCTGAGGACTAAATTTGAAGGAGGGCAGTCCTTAAAGTTTGGCAACACTACCAAATCCAGTGCATTTCGAACCAAATGAAGTAGTGAGATATGTGCCAAGACGCAGTTCCAATTCGTCTTTATTATTTAGCAGAGTCGCTTATTCGCCAACGCACACATTACGTGCGTTGTATCCTCCCGACGTGCGAGCTGGCTGGCGCGAGCAGGTGTCCTACTTGTCAAATAGACCAACCGTAGACAGTCTGTAGGCATCTAGAATAACATCGTGCTATGATTTGTAGAATTTATCACACTTGCTGATTCAAAGGAGCTCATCGTTTTAGATTTTATAGTCGATACATGCGGATCAAAGGAATAGCATTCCATCTCGGCGTCCGTGCCGAGAATCAAGGAAGTTCATATATTGTGCTGGTTTATCTCTCTAAAAACATATTCACTCCTTTTCAGAATGCATCTAGTATCCATTCATCTTTCACCAGTGCTGAGAGAAAAACATCATGGTAAATATCATCAAAATTGAGGAAATCACGGTTCCGCAAAGGACTATGGACATCATGTACTTTTCTTGTACAGTATAAAAAGCCCAGTTAGCATCGCAAGCAATTGTGAAATTCGGGCAACATATTGAACTGTGGACGAATCTGTCCTGATTTTTCTTTAACATGTGAAAGAATCTTGCGTGGTTACAAGGCCCAGGATGAGACTTGAGAAAGCCTCCTTAACTTGCTACGTTCCCTGTGGTGCTTTGTAGTTTATGAGCGAACTAGTTTACTCACCTTCGTGTACACACAGCACCAAGAACGGTTCAATAATCGATCTTCAAAGCTGTCTCGCTGATATCGTCCACACTCTACCTGAGCCATGGGTAAACCGTCTCTACATTCGTGCCTACAAAATTTCATTGACAAGGTCCATTTGCTGGCAGTGTTACGCCCTGCTCATGGAATATAATTCAGAACCGTGCCTTTCATGTTCTGTCAACTTGATTAGGCCTTACTGTGGTGTTTTTCTTGTTGTTCAATGCGTGTTATTAGACAACTAGTGCATTATCGCGGCACCGTCGTTTTATTGGTACTCACTACCTTGCTCAACAGCAGTACACTTTTACTGTACAACATCAAAACCTGGGAATCGTTATATTTTATTTTAGTTTTCGAGGTTTGATCCACGATTTATCAGCATGTTTACACCGTATATCTAGCACTGTTCTCACGCTTATTCCAAATCGCTTTATGCTGCCGTCAACAATGATTTCTGGTAAACATATGCTCTTCTCAGACGCTAACTCTAATATTATGAGGAGTCCCAAATATTTCCTACCCAGAGCCCAATATTCCAGCACCCACGACCACGTCGAATAAGGAAAATTTCAACTACAATTTCAGACGCACAGCAGAGCAGAAAGATTCAAGCAAACAAGTCTGGGTCAATCCTGTGACAATTCACTCTGCACCGGTTCAGGGTGAGTAATACAAAATCTATACAAGAGATGTTCGCCAAGCAATAATTTTTTCGACTACATACACACTCATTCCCACAGCTCGATATCTGCCCTCCCCACAGTGATTCACACCCGTACTTCTACACAAGAAGAAACAAAACGAACAAAAGAACAAATAATCTATCATAATCAACATGAAACTCAACCTCCTTGTATTCGTTACCCTAGCAGTTTTGTCACTCGCAACTGCGGCCATCACGGCCACAACCACAACCACAACCTCGATCACGGCCACGACCACGGCCACGGCCACCAAGGCTATGCCTCAGACTCGAATCCTGTCAAAGGCCCGTGCCAAAGACCTTGCAAGAAGACTCGCCGCAGCCAATACCTGCAAAGCCAACGTCTGCTTCGCCATCGACGGAAGTAGCGCGATCCCACCCCCCGAGTTCACCTTGGAAAAGAATTTTGTGTTGGACATATCGTCGCTCATCTCTGTTGACAGCGTGGTCGGGATGTCCGCCGTGCAGTACGCGACGGCAAACTGGCCGATAAGTAGGCTAACTCCCGACCCGACGATTTTCAACCTCCAGGTGACTAACGCTGAGCAGAAAGGCGGGCTGTCTTTTGTCACGGCTGGTCTCAATTATTGCTTCTCGCAGCTGTTCCGCCGTCCGTTTCAAGCGAACAAGATCATTTTGCTCGGCGATGGAATTTCGAGCATCGGTGCTTCTGCGGCGAGTCGCGCGGATCTGTTCCGCCGTATTGGCGGTGATATCAGCGTTGTTGCAGCGGGGAACGCCAACATGACGGCCCTGAAGGAAATCGTCGGTGGTAATGAGAGGAGGGTATTCTTCGTTGGTGATTTCTTTAACGCTCTGACACTTGAGGACGTTATTGAAAAGCTTGTGAAGGATGTCTGTGGGATTGCCCCTCTGTAAGAGAAAGTGTAGAAACCTGCTTAAGATTGTGATTGAGGTGCCTGTGTTATCATATCTTGGAAAGGGTGATATGGGTCACCGAGAGATAGTTTCAAAAAATAGAATTAAAAGTAGCATAGAAAATATTAATGAACCTTTCGAGAAATCAACTTGAACGATATCTGACACACGTAAACTGAACACGAACTAAAACCAACATGGCAAGAACGCAATAACAAAATCTTAAGTCATTTCGCTAGAAGGAATGCAATAACCCGAATTCATTAAAACAGATTGGTCTTGAGATGTAAGAACCAGCACAAATGATTCCAAAAAGCAAAAAACTGCGAAACGTTCAAATTTCCCGCTCATTCAAACCTCTTAAAAACTTCCATAAACAAGCTTAATTAGGTGGTGATAAAAATCGGTTTCTTTACTTTAAACTCTATTGCCTTAAAATTTAAAAAAATGAAAAACGGATACCATGTGGCACTCTTGACTTTTCAAGCGTATTTCTTGTATTCTTACAAATACTGCCGAACTAAATTACTTTTTTAATAACTCTCACGGCAAGTAAACCGCTTCAATAATGCTCATTAGATTTTTCAGATTCGGTTTCTAATGCCTCGGCTAATAGATATAGAGAGTAGTAAAGCAGGTTCTGCGGTCTGTGATAATGACATTACTTAACTATTACTTCGGCAGTTCTCTATCTTGCGAAAATAAATACCATTTTATATTTTATCAGCCACCTTGTAGAGGATCACGACTACTGGTGCTAAGTATACACGGCTTTTTATATTTTCAAGAGTAAAAAATCAATAAAACTGGAATCTCATATTTAAAATTATCATGCAGTATCTGGGCGTTGTATTTGAGTAGGTGCTACATTTTTTCATTCCATTATATAAATATGTATGTATTGTATATACACATTGTTTTTATGTTCATATCCGATATCAAAATATCAAAACCTAAACCCATTTTAAGGTCTTTCTATGTCGTTTCTTGGTTCACGTTTTATTTCAAGTATGTCAATACGTAGTATAAATCTTAGCATTAAAACTTGTTCTATTCTTCTTTCATACAAAAATAGATAAATGTTCCCTTTTCATTCTAAAATATACATAAATTCTTATACATGTACTGCTAATCTGGCCAGGGAACGACTTCTGAACTAATTATTGTTTACCCCTCTAATTCATATTTAGTTTTTCTTATTGTTTATTTACATAACTTTCAAATTTGCGTACATCAGTCTTTTAAAGATATATATTATCACCATGCTCCTCCAAATATACTCTTTTTATTCTATAAAAAATCAAATAGTTTGAGGTTTTTTAAGTACATCTTTTACTTGCTTCAATTTAGCATACTGGCGATGCATTTAATTTTCAATGTCAGAACTAGGGCTTTTCTATACAACTTTTACTGTTTGAGCTCATTGTTTTTTTTTCTTCTTTCGGCTTCCCGTAAATTTATTTTGTTTTTCAATTTAGTAAGGATTACCGTTAATTTTTATATTTGTGTTTTCGAAGAGGGTTCCTTGCATCGAAAAATTCGTGGTTGCAGGACTCAATGGTTTGTAATAACTGCAGAACATAAACTTTTTCGGACATTTGTTGGATTTTGAAATTAAAGAAGTTATGAATCTGAATCATTTCGGATCCAAGGTTTTATTATTATGCCGTATCTAACAAGTTTCATAAAATAAAAAATAATATCTCAAATAATGTACAATTTATTTTATTCTTACAACTTTTTCCTGTACCAGGTTCAATAATGAACCTGGTACCTTTTTGTAGTGGCCTACCTTGGAAAAATTGAATATATATATTTACTTAAGTAGAATGTTCTTTTATTTTTAACGATCGTTTTCAAATAGATATTAATAATAAACATTATTTTAACCTGCAAGGCCGTGGAAAAAGTGAAACATTTTATTTCTATAAATTTTTCTTTCACTTCTAACTTTTCCTTTTCATTTATATTTTAAAAATATATAGTAATGTACCGGTAGGGATTCTATTTGATATTTCCAGAAAGTATGACAATACAGATTTTGAGTATTTTTTTTGTATACTTAAAATATTTCTTTGCTTTACAGATTCGTCTCTTTGGAGTTTGTACGAGCAAATTTTTTTCTATCTTCCATAATATTGTATGGTTTAAAGCCTTAACAGGTTCAATTCCTTTTGAGTTCTCCTTCCGCTTTACGCTTGATGTGTTTTTTATCTTTTTATCTTTCATATTTTCGTTAGACGGTTTATGGTTTTACTGCTCTAACGAGTTTGGATGTACATCATCTTCTGCTTTTCTTTAACTAGTTAGGATGTTGGGAAATTTTACACTCTGTTTCTTCTTCAAGTAGAACCATGTCATGTGTTCAGGTTCAGTTCTATTCATCTACAGTGCGACCGGGACCGCTACAGATGCAGAAGCAATGCACAACTTGAACACAGACACACAGCGCCGTTTTATTTCCCAACTCTACAAATGTACTAAAGGGATTATCCTGTTCCAGCACGGTCCAGCGGTCCAGAGAATATCTACAAACAAATGGACGAAATATCTGCAGACAAAAACATAGAACATCTGTAGACGAAAACCCAGAGCACCCTTTCTTTCGTCTTATTGATCAGAAAGCGAGTTCTTCTTCTTGGGAAAGTCGTCACAGCTGGCCTGGCAGAATGGGCGACAGCTGCCGATAGACGAGACGGTTGAGCTGGCTCCGCACGGACAATTGCAGATGATTGTGCGACTGTCCGCATCGAGTTGCAAGGAGTTGGTCTTGGACACGGGCGTGCTGTGTGTGGGGATGGTGCAAACACTTAGGAGGACGATGGAGAGGAGCAGGATGAACTTCATTGTGCTGGATTGTTCGGTAGCGACGAAATGTTGTGTTGGTGTTGGGCGATGAGGTGAGCTGATGAGAAGTGAGGAAGCCGTGAGGATCTGCGAAACTGCGTGTCTGCGAGTATTTAAACTACCGGGGAAAGCGAGAAGCGGCTAGGATATATGTCTGCTTGAGCTGATCCATATGATTGCGGAGCCGCAAGGCATGGTATCACAGGTGTACAAGAGGTCCCTGTCCGCACTACGATTATTCGCAGTTTATTGAATAGAGGAGGTTTATTTGTTCATACAAGAGAGGGGCACGCTCTGGGACACACATGAAGTGCTACAACGTTTTTCTAAATCCGTTCAGCTCTGTTCTGCACGATTACTGTTTGGAAGTCGGTTGACGGGTGGACCTGAGGGAGGCAGAATCACACTCAACGGGATATGATCCAAGCGGTTTGTTGAGTATCGTTAATGAGATAGGCCTACGGCAATAAATTTTCGGAGATTTGTGTCGTATAAGTGGTAAGGGTTGCTCCACCACCACATCTGCGCCTGCTTGCTATTGGTCTTTCATACCGCGCTACAGCGGGTGGTAATTTGTGAGCATGGCACGACCTCTGACGTCTTAAGTAGTGAACACGTGGTTCGGCCACAGCAAGGTATCCTGTGGCACACATTTAGGCCAAGCCGATGTCATAGTCGGTAACAGTCGAAGTTCAACAGCCATTGTCATATGTACTGCAACAATGCGAATCCGATGTATTCGTATGCTTCTGTTGTTGTGTCTTTCTGCCAACTCTCTAAACAGGCTTGTAAAGTCCCACTTGGGGTCCAAGCACAGCACGGCTCCGTACAGGCCATGTCGGCCGGGGCAGCGTGGGTTCGCCACAGCATTGGTCTAGGCAGAGTCAGTTCGAATTTCCGAGAACGGAACGGCGCATTTATATCTCAGAAAGGTATGGTGCGTGTTAATGGATTTTACGTACAACTGTGAATGGCTCAGAACCGTTTGTACAGCCTGAATCTGGCGAGCTGCGTGGCCAAGCGTTAGGAGCGTGTCACGGACCCTGCGCAGAAGCAACGCCACGTTGTAGCATTTGTGTAGGATCATCCCATATGATATACGGATTGTAACACGTGTACGGGTGCACTGATTTTTTGTACATGTATCCGCAAGTGATTACATATTCTGCATAAATTTCCATACGGTCAACCAATCAGCACATGCTCGCACATAACAGAGATTTTGCCGAGATAACCTTGTGAAGAGGTTTGCGTGTTGCATCGGTTCACCACCGTCACAAGCGAAGAGCGATGTCACTAGCAGTGACGATTTCAAAATAATAAGAAAGAGTATATCTCCATGATCATTGAGAAAGAAATGAGGAAATGGGCCACTCCAAGGGGGTAGTTCTGAACCTTTTTCGGAAGGAACAACAGATGCTAGAATTAATGAAGCTATTAAATTGGACTGGTTTTGGACGCTGGCTTCACATTTATTTCGTACCTGAAAAAGATTCATATACGATACGTTATATGATTATGTTACAATTTGTATGTGGTTTTAGATGCTGCTAATATCCAATATATGAGCGAAAAATGAACAGAATTCAGTCATCTACCGCTAATATGTGTAGAAAATGAAACAAAAGGTCATAAATATTGTTCTTATTTTTCTGATTATCTTTATTCTTCTTTTACGTATGATACATTGTTCTTTAATTTTTTTTTCCCTCTTCCTTTTCTTTTGCGTTTGTGTCTGTCCATGTTTTTTTTAAATATTATGCACTTTACTAGGGCACATTTTAGATTCAAGTTTCATTTATTTTTAGTCTGTAAGGTGAAATGTATGTGTAGGCTTTAAAGTTCGGTATCTTTTAAGTTCGCTGGCGTTCTTGTTTTACTTCTATAATCTGCTACGTTGCTGTATTTTTCGCCGTGTGAGTCGATTTACTTTCTTGTATTTCAACGTTTAATACTCCTTGTGCTTTAGGTTTCTATACTCCATTGTTTGAACGTTGTGAAGGTTTAAAATTAAATAGCGCAGTCATGATCCGTGATCATTTTGAAGTGTTTTTCATGTTGGTGACGAGCTAAATGAGGATATGTACAACTCCATGTAAGTCTGAGGATTTTTGGAAGATGCATTGGAGTCTGGAATTTAAGAAGCTATTAAATTAATATGTTTGGAATTCAAGATTTTCTATTTCTTCCCTGTCTGAACAAATTTCATAAATTGGAAAGTGTAGCATTAACGTTGGCATAAGCTTCGTATTTTCAACAAGTTGGTCTGTACTGGATTTATAAATTAAAAAGAAAAAAACGGGACCGGGTGCTTTTTTTATACCACCAGTCCTTGGATGAAAAGAAAAATGTTTTTTGTTCCATAGATTGTTTCTCTATTCTTGACTTTTGTTTTTCATATGTATTACTAAATTAAATTCTTTTTTTATTGTGTATATGTGTAAATATGTAGTTTTATATTACCAGGCAATCCGTTAAGTTCGATTTTGAATTTTTTTATTCTTTTTTAGTGGAAAATTATTCGGGGCTTAAATGTTCTATCCCTTTGGAATTCGTTCGAGCAAAAACAAAAATATTAAAATTTAATAAGCCTTGTTACTTTCAATGGTTTTGAATCTTTCGTTTCTTTTTTAGACTTGTTGTATTTTTATCTTTCTATCAATGTTGTAGCTTTTAAAATCCATTGTAATCATCGGGCATTAAATTTGATTTAATTATGGTTTTGCGACATTAATATTGATACGCACCTCAAAATGTTGTGCCTTAAAGTTAATGTCCAGAAATTAAATGCGACACGCTATATACTGCTTCTTGAATACCCTTTTCTTGAACTAATAATATTTTCATTTTTTTATGTTTGAATAAAACTACCGCTCGATCCATAACATGTAGGATAATACTGAATCCTACGATATTTAAATTCTATTGTTAAAACCTTTTGGCGCGAAATGGTAAAATTTCTCTACTTGAACGAAAAGGTGCACCTTTCTTTTAATGTGATGAAAATATTAAATTTTCAGATTTAAATCTAACTATGACTATTCCATGAATGCAGTTTATCTTCTATTTGTCGTGTTGATAAAGTAGTTGTATCATTTGATACGCTTTTCCAAATTTCACAAACTGTGTTCTACTATTTACCGTGATGTTTTTGTTGAGCTGCATGTCAGTATTAGTTCAACTATTCACTACTTTGTGGCTTAATTTCTAGCATTATTACAATTTAAACCACTCAACACAGCCTACATAAATTGGATTAGAATTTAATACTATAATACTGCCTCTACCTTAATGAAAAATGAACCTTTTTCCTTTGTGTTTCAAGAGGTGTAAGAGTCTCTACATTAGTGTGGTAAACATCCGTAGTTTGTGTGGTACTCTTTTAATTTTTATTATTTTTCAGCGTTTTGTAAAAGTAATCGTTTTCTAAAAATACGATGACCCATATTTGACGGTTTAAGCCACTTTAAAAATTCCGTGTTTTCTTAGAAGAGGAAGCCACGAAACGAACACTGCCAAACACATACGACTGCAATCAATCATTCCATCCTTTCATTTACTTTCCGTGTGATGGTGTGCGGTGAGGACTTTGACAAGCCCGCCCCGACTGTTTTGTCTCGTTTGTACAGAATTTTTATCGAGAAGAGGTACCTTGAAGCCAGTCGAGAACATGGACGAGCAGTATTTAGATGCTTGCTTTGTATAACGAATCGCGAAACAAAGGGCAGAACTTTACTTGCTCGAGCCAAGGACGAACTCGGTATTCGACAGATAGAAACTGTGCAGCATGAGGCATCCACAAACTCGGAATATGAGCAGTACGATCCATACGTCAGACTGGATATAGTGCAGGTGATGTGGTAGGTTTTGCATAATTTAAGCGTGTTATGAGCAGGCCAAGACGTTTTTGTCTTTATGTAACCGGTGCAAACCATGGATTAGGAGACACTAGCCCACAACTTTCATTCCACCAGGTGCGGAAATACTTTCCCTCTGAGGTTTTCTACGTCTTTAAAAAGCAAATCTGTATTTCTCAGCCGCACAAAAAGTCTATAGGATACGCCCTGTGTCTCCGCAGCGTTTCCTCGTGACGTTTGCACAAAAGCAGAATTAACTTGTTTGTCCAAAAACATAAGTGTTATCATCGACATACACGGTCACATATCGATAAACCGGGTTAGCTGGTCGTGAAAAAAGAAACTAAATATAAATAATAATGGTAAATTATAAACAAAATCTATAAATAAACATTTATAATACCTAGAATATTCTGTAAATCGTTGCTACTATATTGTACGGATGACAAGTGGGACTTTTTTTGGTAAAAGTTCGTTTCACAGGATCGTTCTTTTTAAAAAATGATTAAAATAATAATCACTCAGACAATAACATTATTTTCTTCGTAGATTGAAATTGACATTGCAATAGTATTATCTTGAATTATTTCTTCGGTAGACAATTTCATCAGTGAATTTAATGATAACAACTGAGATAATAGTTATTTGTTACAGTGCTTCGCGCAGATTATTATTTTGTAACAATGTTATTTCAGTCGTTGTTAATATGTTATTATCATAGTGATTGAAATAATGTCGTCCTGATAGATTTTATTTTAAACCCCAGTATTACGCGAAACTATTTCTTCTAAGAAAATTTTCATTTGTTGTTAACATTTATATAATGTATATCGGATTTGGAGCTTATCTTCTTAAAAAGAAAATGACATTATCTAATTATGAAGATAAATTACGAATACTACATTGTAGTACTAGTTTTCAAAGACAGTTGTTCAGATAATGAAAACAAAGGACCGCGAATAGGCGCGGACCGAATGATGGGCCTATCTGTACGTATCCACACATCCGCCTGAGCTGATCGGTACAGTAGATCTAAACCCCTGACAAATAACTATCAAGCCCCATCCAGTTTGACTCAAGACCCCGGTCGTGAGAGTTCTGGTTCAAAATATTGGCACGTTTTCGCAAAAATAAAGAAGACCCATCACAACCACGCTGCCTTCGCAAAGGTAAGGCACCTCGTGACAGTACAGCACCGAGAATTCTCCAAAGGTATAAGTGTGAGAGTTGAGGAGCGCCGCCCGAATGTGGGGGAAAGCCGTGTAGTTTGGAAGAGAAGGGACGAGGCTGTACACGAGTTTACTGTATAGGGAAAGGGGTGGGGGGGGGGGGGGGGGGGCAA
>JAVCKV010357850.1:0-13409 GCA_032274145.1 Herpochondria borealis
GGCCGAGTAGTTACATAATGCTGACACTCTGGACAGATTCCTTGGTAACTCGGAAACAGAATAAAGACTGTATTTGCAGTGGCCATTGGTGAGTCGGTAGCACAGCTTTTTCCCTCTTTGTTCTTTGGAAGTTTAGCTGAACATTTAGGACATTTAGGAGGAATTCGACGATCAAAAGCAAGTTTGATTTGAATACAGTTTTTTTCACACCTAAGCTCCTCTAGGACATACCCTTCGAATTTATATAATGCTTTGAAATTTATGACTTTCACACACCTTTCAAACAATAATTCTTTGGGTTTGTCATGCTAATCCGTCATGCATATCGTGTGAATAGCCAAAAAAGTCTCCTAGAAATCGATTTAAAGACCGTAGAAGATAGATTGCATTCATTCACTTTTTAAGATGATTGAGGCAGTGGACAAGTTGGTTATTTTTTTTCCACTGAAAGCTTTGTTTGATGGCGTTATGGATCCACTGGATTGATTTCTCTACAGCAGGAATCATGCCTGTTCCTATGGCTAGATGGGCGGTGATAGCTGCGGAAAGGGTGCAGCCTGTACCGTGTGTGCAGGGGATATCTATCTTCTTGTTAGAGAAGTGATGAGCTTTGTTGTTGTGCCAAAGGATGTCGGTGATGTCATCGTTTTCTCTGAGGTGTCCGCCTTTTAGTAGGACGGATGTTTGATAGCTCTCTGCTAGCTCTTTGGCTGCGGGTTCTAAATCGGCTTTGGTTTCTATTTTCTTACCTAACAGAACAGAAGCCTCAGGCATGTTCGGTGTGATGAGAGTGGCTAGCGGGAGCAATGTTTCTTGGTAACACTTAATAGCGTCTTCTGAGACTAATGATGATCCTGATGTTGCTACCATCACAGGATCGATCACAAGTGGGATACGCAGTTGATTTTTGTGTCTGTTAGAAAGAACGTTAGCTACAGTGAGAAGGTGCTCTTTAGAGTAGAGCATTCCTGTTTTTATCGCTCCTACGGGGTAAGTATCTAATAGGATTTTTATTTGGTCTTTTAATACGTTTGTCGGAACAGGGTGAATGGATTTTACTGTTGCTGGATTTTCGGCTACGATGCATGTTAGTGCAGTTAGACCGTGGCATTGGTGAGTGGAGAAGGTTTTAAGGTCTGCTTGTATGCCTGCGCCTGAGCAGCAGTCAGAGCCTGCGATAGTGAGCGCGATAGGTATATTATTCATAGAATTTAGATAGCATTTAGAAATGTAAGTATGCTTAATGCGCAAGTTCTGGGGTGACACTGAAAGATGAGGTGAGGGGATTTTATCCAGTAAGCTATAGCATGGGGAAAGAGGAGTTGAAGTTCATTTTGAGCTTTCTCCCGAATGAGTATGTCTTGTTTTGCGTGGAGAAGTAGCGTCGGAATTTTAATTGTTTCTTCTATTGAGCTTGCTTGATGTTTTCTAAGTGTGAGAATACTTACAATTCGCTGACTTAGATTTTTTGATGAAACTTTTTTTACTACATTACGCACTTTTTCGACTATTGTGGGTGAGCTTTCAAGTCCTGTCAAAAAATATCGTGTAGCTAAACGAGGCGGTGCTAACATGAATAAAGGGCGCAGAAGTAATGCGGGTAATATGGAAAAGACGGAATGAACAGGACTATTGATAAAGCCGCCTCCAATGATTAAAGCATGGATTTTATTAGGAAATAATGGGATTAGTCGGATCGCTAAAGGAGAGGAAAAGGATTCAGCAATAATGATTGTTTTTATGACTTGAGTTGAATTATCCTGGCAGGGCATCTTGATATGAGTCTCTAGTTGAGAACTTAGCCATTGGAGGAGGGTGTCGTAACCTTGTGTAAGGTGAGAAGGGTAGGCAATGCGTATAGATTTGAAATTCAGTTCGTGCTGACGAATCTGTTTTATAAGGTCATCATACAATTGATCTGTACCATGAAGACCAGGGAGGAAGATCAGTTGATATTCTTCCTTAGTTTTAGTATTGTTGGGTGGGGAGGGTGTTGAGATTTCTTGCATTTATGAATACTCGGGAACCTAGAGCTTACTGCTGATGAGCGCTTCTAGTTTATCTATATCCACACTGAATCCGCGGATTCCTTCAGCAGTTTTCTCTGTTGCCATTGCGTCTTGGTTGAACATAAAGCGGAAGTCCGCTTCGTTGAGGCTGATTTTCTCTTGATCAGAAATGAGAGCGTCTTGCTCGTTAAGTTTTTGAGTTACTTCGGCTTCTGAGCTTTGAAGCTCATCGAGTAGACTTGGGCTGATGGTGAGTAGATCACAGCCTGCTAGTTCAGTGATTTGGCCGGTATTTCTGAATGATGCGCCCATTACTTCCGTTTTGTAACCGAACTTTTTGTAGTAGTTGTAGATATCACTGACTGACATTACGCCTGGATCTGCTGCCCCTGTGTAGTCGATGCCTGTGTCTTTTTTATACCAATCATAGATTCTTCCTACAAATGGTGAGATGAGTTGCACATTGGCTTCTGCACAGGCAATCGCTTGAGCTTTGGAGAAAAGGAGAGTGAGGTTGCAGGTAATGCCTTCTTTTTCGAGTTGTTCCGCAGCCTTGATACCTTCCCAAGTCGATGCTATTTTTATTAGAATGCGATCTTTAGATGCGCCATTTGCCTCGTAGAGTGCGATAATTTCTTTGGCTTTAGCTATGGTGCCAGCTGTATCGAATGATAGTCTAGCATCGACTTCTGTAGAAACACGACCAGGAACGATTTTAAGAATTTCAAGACCGAACAATACAAGGAGTTGATCGATGACAGCTTCTGTGGTCTTTTCGGATGCAGAGGCTACGGCTTTATCTACGATATGTTGATATTCGTCTTGAAGTGCGGCTTTGAGGATGAGTGACGGGTTAGTGGTCGCATCCTGTGGTTGATACTGTTTGATAGACTCAAAGTCTCCAGTGTCAGCTACGATGGTTGTGTATTTCTTAAGTAAATTTAATGATGATGTATCGGACATGTGCGAAATGTAACTAAATTTTAGTGCTACGGAAGCTAAATTATAGTCATTTTAAAAAGAAAACACCCTGTAGCGAGGAGCTGCAGGGTGTTTGAGTTAATTTGTAGTTTTGTAAGAGCTATGATTCAGCTGGTTCGCTGTCAGCATCGTTATCAGTAACGTATTCGTTGCTTTTAGGATCACTCGCTTTACGTGCTTTTGAGCCATTAACGATGAGGTTTCTGCCCAGGAATGGTTGATCATGGAGGACGTCTACCGCACGTTTTGCTTCATCTACGTTGAGCATTTGGACGAATCCATATCCTTTAGATTTGTGGGTGTGGCGATTGTAGATGATTTCTACTTTTTTCACTGAGCCTATTCCTTTGAAGAGGTCTTCGATGTCATATTCTGTAGCATCATAAGATAAGTTTCCTACATATAGACGCGGTGTCTCGATGTCGATTTTTTGAGGAGTCTCATGTTCTCTGTCCGCACGTGGGTTATTACGAGCTGGCTTGTTTTCATTACTTGTATTGGCACCAGTATTTAACTTCGATTGGTTTCTTGCTGGGCGGTTTGCCTGGAGCTGTTTACGGATTTTGTCTTCCGTTGTAAGCTTTAGGAAAATAAGTATTTTCTGCCAAGTAGAGAGCACGAGAGGTTTTGGTTTGTGCTGGCGGGGTTTACGGTTGTTGTTGTTTCGGTTTCCGTTATTACGATTGCTATTATTATTGCGATTGTTTTTATTATTACGGTTACGATTATTGTTACGGTTTTTGTTGTTATTTTGGTTGCGATTATTATTCTGTCGCGGACCATTTTGTTGTTCTGACATATCGTCTTTAATTTAGTTTATTGTTTGTGTAGCTAGGCGGTAATCATTTGCTTTTATTTATTATTTCACTGACAGCCGAGATACTGCATGCTGTGAGAGTGAATCGCTCTGATGCAAATATTGGTAAGGTTCTGGGTAGAACGGATCCGTGCTTAGCTTTGAGTTATCAGGCGATAGGCGTGACCTTGATCACGGTTTATGGGGAAAGGCAAGTAATTATTGATTTGATTGTGAATAACTTTTATTTGATCTCTTATCGTAAAATAGAGGGAAGTGTGATTTTTGTTTTCTTTGAAGTGTGGGGTTGTTATCTTTGAGAATTATGGGTAGACTCAAATATAGTTTAGATACATTAATAATCAACAATATCACAAAGAGATGAAATCATCAATTAGTTCGTTCATAGCTGTTATGGCAGTAATATTTAGTTTGTTGTGCACAGTTACAACAATAGCAGAAGCTCAAGAAGCTTATATTGTGGTGGAGCGATACTCTAAACGTGTCTTGTTAGCAGGTAATCCTGAAAAAAAAGTATCAACAGGAAGTTTTAGTCAGTTAGCTACAGCTAAAGTGGTGTTGGACTGGGCTAAGCTTTCAAACACACCGTTGTCATCAATGATGGTTGTTCCTGGGGGGATTTCTGGATCAGGTCTTAGAAATACTCTTGAATTAAAGACTGGTGACCAAATATCTATGCGTGATGCATTGTATTCGCTTTCACTATATCAGGATAGTTCTTGTGCTCTAGTATTAGCTGATTTTGTAGGTAGACAGCTTTTGGCGAAACGGCGTAGAAGTGGTAGTCCTTATGTTGCTTTTACAAAGGAAATGAATCATCTAGCGAGTAGCTTAAAAATGAAGTTTACTCGCTTTAAAAGTCCTGCTGGTGGATTGGGGAAGACCAAGATCTCTGATTTAGCAAAACTGGCTTCTTATGCATTAAAGACAAAAGGCTATGATTTTTATATGAAACAGAAAACGAGAACAGTTACAATCAAGAGAGTATCAGGCTCTTCCCAGAGACTTAAGCTTACTAGCACAAATAAACTTTTAGGTAAAATGTCTGTTAGAGGCTTGATGGTGGAAGGTCGAAACGCTGTAATTTCTGCAAATAAAAAGAATTTAGTTAAGAAGTTTGCAGATGGACGAGCTGAGATTACACCTAGACAACTGATAGTGGTTAGTTTTGGCTCAGCAAATAGAACAGCAAAGATTAAGCAATTGATCACCCAAGGCTGGCAACAATATGAAGGCTGGCAAAAAAAGGGATTTCCTAGGAGTAAGAGTAGTAGAGAATTTTTACGGTAAATTTCTAGTTAGAAAATTCTCTCAATGTTTGTGCTATATTTGGTGGCTAAATGAGCAACTATATGGAGAGCCTGGCCGATGTCTTTAGTTCGTCCATAGATTATTTTTGCCTCCATGTTTTTTACTATCTCGATAAATGTAGCCAGCCGAGAAATATAGCGAAGGGAAAATGCTGATCAAGCTGTTTTGGTGGTGTTTAATTGGCCCAACCCGAAATAAACGATCTGATGCTCTCCTGCTACTCCATTGGATATCGGCCTAATGGAGTAGCTTTATACTGTTTATTAGGGAGAATAAGCTACTCTCATAAACTAAAAGGAAGTAACACGTGATTAAAAATTAAATTAATTTATAAGATGAAACCTACCGAGAAAAGATTTTTTTCTAATCTCCTGCTAGATCGGTGAGTAGTTTGTTTACTTTTAGAATAGTGATGTTATTAATTTTTTTCTCTAGATTGCGTCTGATGAGTTTCAGATTGCTCATTTGAGTTAGTTGGTAGTTTTGAAATGAGAGGTGTGTTTTTGCTATTACTCGTTTTTATATGCAAATCTTTTTTTTCTAAAGTTCGCTTAGCGAGTTTTTCTTCAAAAGACTCTAGAATTTCTACATTACTTAATCTTTCCTCGAGTTTGTTTTTCTGAATTTTAAGTTCGTCGACATTGAGATTAAGCGTGCGTAATTCTTTGAGCAGCTTTGTATTTTCCTCATTATCTAATTCTTCCTTTTTGTTATTACCAAACATCCAGACACAAGCTGTGCTGATTGTATTGGCAGCTAGAGCCATTAAAGCTAAGGTTAAAAAACTTTGATCATTCAGAACATCAGCAGTTACAGCGAATATGATCATTAGCAGCACGGTAATGATGCCAATGGTTCCAGTCGCAATGATTTTCAAGAGGTTATTAGCTGTAGCGCCTGGTGTAAGAATACGCTCTATGGTTTTTAATTTGTGCCCTTTATGATTTTCTATATATTTTGATTTCAAGTCGTCTTCATTTTCGTCTTGGTCATCATCATCTTCGTAACGTTTCTTTCTGCGTTTATAGTATTTGTGATCTTTATCTCCCATTTCTTTTCTTTTTTCTAGTTATAAATTTTCTATTCTGAAGACTACAGGCTCGGAATTTACAGATTCTAAAGAAAGGACTTTCTTCAGCGTTGCCTTGAGTTTTCCGTATTTGCAAGAGTGTAGTAGAAATACCATATCGACAAATTCTTTTCCTGGGTTTTCAGGGTCTACAGGTGAGTGTGTGCCAGAAATGCCGACTCCATCAGCTGCTAGAATTTGAGCGATATCTGCGATTACTCCAGGCTGATCTATGACGTCAAACCTAACATAGTAGGGAGTGGATGTATCGTCAATGGGCATGAGCTGCGTTCCTTCTGAATAAGGCAGAAAACCTCGATGCGCAGAGCCAGTAGATATCGTATGTGCCGCATCTGCCACGTCTGCCACTACTGAGCTAGCGGTAGGTTCCTTACCTGCACCTCTGCCGTAGAAGAGTGCATCACCACTGGCATCTCCCTTTACCGCTACAGCATTGAAAACTCCATTGACACTGGATAGAATGTGGCTCTTCGGGATAAATGATGGCTGAGTGCGCAGCTCTATCTGTCCGTTGTCATGCTTATGAATTACTGAAAGCAGCTTCACGGTATAGCCGAGGTTTTTTGCGAAGTTGATATCTATTCTGGTAACACGCTCAATGCCCCTGACGTAGACTTCCTCAGGATCAAAGATTGATCCATAGGCGAGTGATGCGAGAAGAATCGCTTTATGAGCGGCATCCCAACCGTTGACATCGAGAGTGGGATCTGACTCGGCATATCCTAGATCTTGCGCTTCTTTAAGAGCTTCTTGGTAGGCTAGGCCAGCGGTGGTCATACGCTCTAAGATGTAGTTTGATGTTCCATTAATGATGCCAATCATGGACTCGATATCATTTCCTACATAGCTATCTTGAACCGCTTTGATAATAGGAATACCGCCAGCTACAGCAGCTTCGAAATGAATCGCGGTATGGTGTTGCTGAGAGAGAGCAAAGAGCTCAGCACCGCGTTCTGCGAGTAGGGCTTTATTTCCTGTTACAACAGTTTTCCCCAGTTTGAGTGCAGCTGCCACGATGTCGAATGCAGTGGTGGTGCCGCCTATTAGCTCGATGACGATATCGACAGTATCATCACTTACAACTTCTTGCCATTCAGTAGTGAAAATTTCAACTGGAGCATCATCGATACGTTTTTTAGTAAGGTCTCTAACAGCCGCTTTCACTATGTTAAGTTGAAATTGACTGTTAGATCGGTCACTTATTAAGTTTCCATTTTTCTTAATCGTTTCCCAGACTCCCGTTCCTACCGTTCCAAATCCTACGAGTCCGATACCTATGGTTTTTGTTTGTTGTGTCATATTGGTAAAATGATTAATTGCTATGTAACTTGCTGATCTTAAGGATAACTTGTTTCTTATGAATCGTTACATTGGGTTTCTGGTCTGGAATAGAGCTAAGCTCTGTAGCTAGTTTATGAAATGTTTTTGCAGCTTGTTCCGTGTTCCATTGTGTATTCCAGGTGACGGTATATTCTCTGTCTAGTTCGCTAATGGTTAATTGATCAGAATTTAGCTTACGATGAATTTCTGAATGATCTTTACCTAATTGTTTTAAATAAAGAGTGACAAAAAGCTGACCAAGTTGCGTTTTTAAATGTACGATTGGTGCGTTTGGATCTGCCGTTTCTAGTGGTTTTTTTGTAGGCATCTTTCTAGCGTAAATGGTGGCGGTAGATCTTGGCATTTGCTTGTAAATTTCGGGGAAAACTTTATTATTCTTTAGTAAAATATCTTCAATATAGGTTTTACCATGAATATTTGGAAAGGTGGTGATTCCTTTTACCAGGATAGGTAGAGCGTTAAATGTTTCTACTGCTTTTGGGTTTGTTTGGTATTGCTTAGAAGATCCGCTTCTCAGTGCTCTTATATTTCTATATCTCTGAGCTATAGAGCTTGCTCTCCCTCTGATAAAGCCTTCACGAGCGAAATAAGCATCATCTGTTAGGTTTAACTTCTCTGTGTCACTCAGCGGATAGTTTAATTCTAGCAGAGCGATTGCAAGATGCTTAATGACGCTTACACTGTGCGTTGTATTCTGCTCATCGAAGCTGGGGGAGAGGAGTATTTCATTTATACTAGGATCATAGAGGGCAACCGCTCCAGAGGCTTCTGCGATAGCTAGCTGGTTTAGCAAAGCTTGATTGGGAGGCATGATGCCGAGATTTGTAAAGGCATACTCACGCATGTTCATTCCTTCTTTGCCAAACTGCTTGGCGTAGCGATCAGACACAGCTTCCAGCATGCGGCTGTTATCTACGCGCTTCGCGTTCACGTGTTTAGGAAATGTGAGTGCTAGATTTTCTTCTACAAATTTATAATGCGCAATAGGTAGACTGATTCTAGCACCATTCAGCTGTATTGCTTTTAGTGTTTCGTTTTCGCCTTTTAGAATTTCTATTTGTTTTTCTAGAGCTTTTTTTTCCTTGGTTAGTTTAGGATTTGCTGCATTGGTCTTAGCTGCTTTCTGAGAATACATCACAGCTCCAGCCACTGATGCTAAGGCGATGAGAGTAGCGAGAAGTGTGCTGGGTAGTATTTTCATGCTAAATAAGAGATCAAATTCTAGTGAAACTTTAGCGATACATTATCTGGCGAGTAAAATCTCCTCAGTATCTAGTCCTGTGACTTTCTTGAGCCCAGATATCATGAAGTAGAGGATAAATCCCATCACTACGATAAAAGGAGCACCGATGACGAGAAATCCCCAACCTGTGATTTGACCCACGATTACATTATATTGCACTTTCCAGTTTTCAGCAACTGGGCTGAGACCTTTAAAGAAATAGAGTGATAGAGCAAAGTTTGCGATAGCACTTATACAGAATGATCCAAACATGATGAGCGAGCATTTCCAGAGAATCGACTTATATCCCGCTTCTGTTTCTTTTTCTGCCACTGATTTCTCTATCCGTTTCACATCGAAGAGGCCATCGTTATAGAGAAATGTATTCAGCAGTGGAGATGACATTTTATGAGTAATGAGAAAAAGTGAACCTATCACAAGTGGCTGAACAGCTTCTTTGATACCGAAAATAATACCTACATGTTGGCGTGCGCCCTCATCATAATAGAGGTAAAGCGTGATGAGTCCTGTCAGCAAGATAGCGAACAAGCCCACGCAGGAAAAGAGATTAAGCTTTTTGTGCTTGATGAAATGCCAGATGCCAAAGGCGAGTGGAAGAACAAGGGCAATGCTCATAGCCCACACAGGACCGATCTGCCAGATCTTGCCTTCTTCCTTACTCATAAAGCTCAGTATCATCACAGGGGCTATCACATTGACAATGATGTCGAGCAGTGAGTTATCTGGTTTCTTTTTCCCCTTATTAGTCTCAGCAGTTTTATTAGTCTCAGTAGTGTCGGCCATGGATTAGATTTGTTTGAAATTTGTTACACATGATTTGGCATGTCCTCAAAAACTTGCAAGTTTCAATTTGCTGGGTTGTCATGCATCAATATTTTGCTAATCTCAAATTATGATCTACCTAGATAGTAATGCGACTACTCAGGTGCACCCAGAAGTGCTAGAAGTAATGTTGCCGTATCTCACAAATCAGTGCTATAATCCATCTAGTGGTTACAGGGCTGGCAAGCAAGTGAAAGATGCTCTAGAAACCGCACGAGAGCAGATTGCGAGCTTGATAGGTGCAGATTCACGAGAAATTTATTTCACTGGCTGTGGCACGGAGTCTAACAATGCAGTTCTGCATTCGCTCGCTGGTATGTGTGGTGAAAACCGCCGTATTGTGACTAGTGAAATAGAGCATAGTGCTATTCTGCGCGTCTGTGAACATTTCGCTGAGAAAGGATTCATCATCGATAAAGTTGGTGTTGATGAGGGAGGTCGACTCAATTTAGCAGAGTGGGAAAAAGCGATAACACAAGACGGTGTGGCGTTTGCTACGGTGATGTGGGCGAATAATGAGACCGGAATTATCCAGCCAATCAAAGAAGCCTGTACTATAGCCAACAGCGCAAAGGTGCCGTTCCATACAGATGCTATCCAAGCCGTAGGGAAAACGGTGGTTAATGTCCGTGATGTTCCTGTCGATTTCTTATCTATCTCTGGACATAAATTTCATGCTCCTAAAGGTGTGGGCGCTCTCTATGTAAAAAGCGGTTTGAAGTTTGATCCTATATTCAGGGGTGGTGGTCAGGAGCGAGGATTGCGGAGTGGCACTGAAAATGTAGCTTCTATCATTGGCATGGGGAAGGCTGCGCAGATCATGCAGGAAAAGCTTACTAATGATAATCATGCAGAGATAAAACAGCTACGAGATAAACTAGAGACCATGTTGTTAGAAAATGTTGAAGGTGCTAAGGTGAATGGAAATATAGAATACCGCGCTGCAAACACTTTACATATTGCATTTGAGCATTGTGAGGCGTCAGGACTGCTTATTCTCCTAGATGAATACGGAATCGCATGTTCGGCTGGATCGGCTTGCATGACTGGAAAGCAGCAGCCATCGCATGTGCAGAAGGCCATGGGTTTTAGCAACGCGCGTGCGAATAGTAGCTTGAGAATTTCGCTCTCTATTTTCACTACTGAAGAGGAGGTGGAAGAGGCCGCTAGGCAGATTGCTAGAGCCGTGAAGAAATTAAGAAGCGTTCAGGGGGGCGGGAATGTCGGGCCTGTCGCTATCTACACTAGCTAATATAACTATTCCAGAGATGGAGAAATTTACAAAACATAGCTTATTGAAACCGCGTAGTTGGTTGATGTTAATCGCTGCCTTTAGCTGCTTAGTTATTACTCTCTATGCAGCAGATTTTTTCGAGCTTGGACCGATTCAATACAGTAAATCTACTCCAGAAAATGCAGTTACCGCGCTTGCTAAAAAAGAATTTAAATCAAATCAGAATACGCAGAAAAAGCTCAATGATCTTAGCTTTTTAGCATCTGTGCTGAAAGAGCTAGATGTGTCTGCAGATTCACAGACGCTTGTGTATTCTAGGACAAGTTTACAGAAGAAACGTATTTTTCCTAGTTACCCGCGAGCGCTCTATTTCTCAGACTCCACCTACGTGGGCTATGTTCCTGGTGGAGATGTTGAGGTGATCACGCATGATCCTAAGTTGGGGCTCGTTTTTTATATGATCAAGCTGGAACAGAAAAAACAAGATGATCGAGATAAAGCTGATTCAAAAGTGCGCTGGGGGTACCATGTGACACGGAGAAAAGATTGTCTCAGCTGTCACGTTTCATCGAAGACTAGTGAAATTCCAGGACTATTCATGCGCTCTGTGACTACTGATAAAAATGGGGAAATTGATTTCAAAGGAGAGCGCTACTACGTGGATGATAAAACGCCCGTAAAGCAACGATGGGGCGGGTGGTATGTCACTGGGAACTGGAGCGGCATCACCCACATGGGAAATGCGATCAGTGGTAAATCCCAACTAGGCAAGCTCGCTAACCTACAGGCAGAAATAAAAACCAGCAGATACCTCAGAGACACCAGCGATATCGGGGCACTGATGGTGCTAGAGCATCAATGTAAGGTTCATACAGTGATGGTAGAAGTAAAAATGCGTTACCAGCGTGCAGTTCATCTAGCGAAGGCACTTACTCATGCCGAAGACCCCTCGGTATTAGTAGCTAAAAAGCGAGCCGCAGAGCGTGCGGTAGAGATACTCGTTCCAGAACTGCTATTCTGTAAAGAAGCTAAAATCGGTGGTTTTGGCGTGCAGGGAAATAAAGAATTCGAGAAAGCATTCACAGCCAAGGCTATAAAGAGTAAGTCAGGAAAGCATCTACGTAAACTGAGACTCTATGGTCGTTTATTTAAATACCGTTGCTCATACATGATCCACAGCAAGGCCTTCAAGTCGCTGCCAGAAATGATAAAAAAACTCACCTTTCAGCGTATCCATAAGATACTCAGCACAAAAATTTCCCCGAAAGGATATGAATATTTAAAAGCACGCGAGAAAAAAGCTATTCTAGACATACTTTCAGAAACCACAGAAATGAACAAATACCTTAACTTATGAACGTGAGCGTATTCGTTTTAAAAGGAATGGTGATCTATAGAGGATAAGGCAGCGAGAATCTTTAAACCCTTAAAAACCTTTATTTTCCTTAGGAAGATTTCGGCAAAAGATAATATATTTCAAGTGAGTATTTTCAATTACGTTTACAGCGTTGAGTCAGCGCTTGAAGGTTTCTCATTTCTATGAGTGAAAATGGGCACATCTACTAAGAACCCTTCAAAGCCGCATCCACAAAGTCTAGAATTTCTCTTCTACCATCTCTATTTTTTGCTGAGCTAGTAAAAAATTTAGGTAAGCCATCACACCATTCGCTCATAGAATGCAGAAATGCATCTTGATTTCTACGCACTGCGCCAGGTTTTGCCTTATCAGCTTTAGTAAAAATTAAGACAAAAGGAATTTGAGAATCCATCAACCACTGTGTGAAACGAAGATCAATATCTTGTGGCGGAAGCTTAGAATCAATCAGCACAAAAACACAGCGGAGTGACTCGCGCTCAATGAGGTAGTCAGTCACAAACTCTTGGAATTTATCTTGGTCTTGCTTAGATACTTTCGCAAATCCATAACCTGGTAAATCTACCAATTTCCATTTATTATTGATATTAAAAAAGTTAATCAGCCTCGTCCTGCCTGGCTTAGATGAAACAACCGCAATATCTTTTTTCTGGCCAGAAAGCATATTAATCAGTGAAGACTTCCCAACGTTTGATCTACCAACAAAAGCGAATTCTGGAAGGGATGCAGCAGGGCAACCTGCTAAATTAGCCGAGCTAACTTCAAATTCTGCGGAATGGATTTGCATATGTGGAGACTAAAAGAGGAATATTTAACAGACGAGATTTTTTTATCAGTTTTATCATTTTATCACCATAAATTTATTCAGATACATCTATAGCATCTCTCCTCGGTATAAATCCATCCCTTTAGCGATGTTTATCAGTAATCACTTGAATCGATTTCAAATACTCTACGCTACAAGCCAAGTAAGAAATTCATTAACCCTACCAAATTCTGTAAAACAACCAGTGCCCAAAGCTCTCAATCCAAATAATCGTTCTCAATAAAATAGTAATCGCTCTGAGACAATCACTAAGAACTAACCAAAACCAAAACTTAAACTCACCCCCTAGTATCAAGCTGGAAGTGCAACACTAGTGAGTTTTTCTAGCATCTCTAATGGTGTCTGGTATCCATATCTTTT
>JAVCKV010357960.1:0-30482 GCA_032274145.1 Herpochondria borealis
TTATAACCCGAGTGTGCGAGCAGACAATGGCGCTACAATGAGACTGTGCCAATGATGGTGAGTCGTGGCGTCCGATAGCAGCTTGCAACCGTATCCGCGGCGACCGGCGCCACAACGATAATTGAAAGAACAAGTTGGGTCTCTTTGTTGGCAAGATCAACTTCCGCACGGATCAATGGTGTCTGTGAGCCTCCTTACGTATATCAGGCGGCCTCGCAACTAATAATCAACAAAGCATCCAAGGCGTTGTAAGTCTGTTTGAAGGCATCTTGGATTGCATCAAAGTTGTCGGGCGGGACTCACTTGTGTGGGGTGTGCCGCAAACGGCACTTCAACTTGGATAATGAGAAGGTGCGCTTCCTACCTGTACACATGTTGGCTCTTCCACACTTCAACAACGACATCAACGCGGAAAATGTTAGATATTTGTCGTGGCCACACACATGGCAGACACATTTTTGATGTGCGCTTGAGACCTGATTCCCTCGTCGGTTGGCCAACCATCTCACACTGATGCCACTTACAGTCATCACTGATTCGCTTATTACTCGACAAAATGGAGAAACGCGGAGGAAGAAGGTTCCGAATGAAAACCGCAGTGAGCGCTCCAAGACAACTCCTGGAACTTCATTGGAAAAGTGCATCTTTCAACCACAAGAGCAGCGGTAGACGAATCATAGGGGCGAGTGAAGGTTGTCGTTGTTCTGCTCAAGCTTCTCTGGCCGATAGCTATTTCAGAGTCTCTCCAGTAACTCGGAGAATTTAGTTTCCGGGACGAGAAACTAGTTAGACTGTTGCTTTACCCCATAAGCACGACGCAAACAGACTTTTCTTCTTCTCTTTCCACTGAAGCCAGGACAAAATATCACGCATACAATCTCACAATGCCAATCAACAATCATCAACAACGATCTTTCCCTCGCGAGGAGAAGAAAGTTGGCTCTGATGATGATGCTCGCATGATCACTTCTTCCTCAAAAGATTGCGAAGTTCAGCTCAGCGACGAACCAAGATCACGTCCAGCGCCTGTCTCAAAATCCAACCGAAGGAGAAGGCGAAGCGACAAGAACACTGAGCAACAGGACCACTTCGATCTCGTCTGCTTGGACAACGCACTTTCAGTGAGCGATGTTTCCATGGACGACGACGACGACGACGAGGGACCTAAGGAAAGCCTACGCCTTAGGCGTAGGAAACATAGATCCAGGAGAAAGTCAAAGCGATCAAATCGCCGCGAGAAGAAAACAACAGATGAAAGCAAGAGAACAAGAAGCGATTTACCGAGTAAACGTAACAGCGACTTTTCCACCATGGAGGAGGAGGCAACAGGAACAAAGAGAAGGGGAGCTAGAAGTTGGCCATTAACTGTGTAGAAATGTCCACTGGTCAGCGAGTGCTTGGTTGTCCTCTCGGAGAGGCCGCTCGCTCCTAGTAGTATATCGATTTGTGTGGAACAACCATGGCATGGGTCTCCTCCAACAAAATAGTGATGGACTCCAAGCGACAAACAGTCTTTTGTAGATGAGGCATCGTACAAGCTTGTTATAGGTCTGAGAGGTTGCAGCTTGTCTGGAGTGAAATGGTGCCGAGTGGCCTCATGTGTCATGGTGGCAAGATCTTTCCCAGATTTTCGAATATTTGGAATCAATCTCTACACCCTCTCTCCATGAGAAGATATACAGTCAGTACTGCGCGTATAATACTGTGTGCCGTCTGGACGGCTCGTTTTTGACGTTTGAATTCAAAAACTTGATGCACTAGACTACTTCTTTTGCTCAAACGATCTTGATCGCTCTCTTCAAACATTCAATTGATCCTCAGATCAGCTCTTGCACGTTTCAAACCATGGCCACCAAGCGTAAAATCCCTCCTAAAGGTAGCAAAACGAAGGCGGGGGAAAAGAAGGTGCGGGCCTCCTCTCGAGCCGCCAAACCACGATCGTTCCTTTATACACCGGTTGAGCTTGCTGACAGTGACGACGGCCTTGATGTGGGAGAAGGAAGCGGCGACGACGATACAGAAGGAGGATATGCCCCTTTTGCTCTTGGAATGAATCAGTCCAACCCCGGCGGTGAATTCAAGATGATGGGTCCGGTTGAAAAACTCGGCGACAAGGTTTGGAAAATCCTCAAAGACAAGTATTTTTGGCACTATCGCGCTCACAGTGGGCTCGAATACTCGTATGATTACATTGCCTATGGATTCGATATTAACTCGGCGACCGAAGGTATCACGAAATTTGCAGGCTGTGAAGCTCTCGGGAGGCAAGTCCGAGCTGATGGAGAAGAGTGTGGTCGGAAAATCGCCAAGAGAGCTTTCGATGCACTGAATAGCTCGAAAGAAGCGCGTGCTGAGAACTTGGACCAGCCAGTTATCGGTGAAGATGCCGATTGTGATTCTTCTATAGAATTTCTTAGAATAAGTAACTGTGAAGACGAGAGAAGGCGAGTTCCCAGGGAGGTGTCACTGCCGTGTTCCATCATCCAAGACGAGGAAGAAGACCAGAAGCCTGCAGCTGTGCAGAGCAGACCAGCAATCAAAACAGAAACTAAAGAGGAACAAGAGGAAAACAGCAACGATGATCCATCAGGAGGTTTCGACGATGACGCAAACGTCGTGAACCTTGAAGAAGATGACCCGAATCCGGCAGAATTGACTGGGTGGCTCAAACAGCGAATCGCGAAGCTGACCGAGAAGGATGCAGAGAAGTACGCCTCCAAACTTATCGAGAATGGTTTTGAAGCTGCCGAACTCCGCGATGTTTATCTCCATCCTAAAGTGCTAATCGGGAAGCTCGAAATGAAGCTTGGCCACGCCATCTGTTTGGCGAGTGCCTTGAAGCAGGAAAACCACCCTGGTTTTCGTGATTTCGATATGAGGGAACTGTCCTAGCCTGAAGAATGAACAACTGTGTGAATAATGAGGAACATCAAGCGAACAGCGCCCTCTGATGCAAGCAAGAAAGCGTTATGTTTTGACTTTGAGTGATACAACTAGAAGTCCAAACAACAGCAATCAGTCAACAATAGCATAACGCCATAATGAGGATCCTAGCGTGCTTGTTCCTTCTCTCTGCAAGCACGAGTATCACGGCTAATCCTTCCGAAAGAATTCTACAAACAAGTTGCGACATGGCCAGGTACAACATTCGGAAGAAGTACAAGATTCCTGGCAGTCTTTGCTCGGACTGTCTCTGTGGAACATTGTGTAGGTGCTGTTCCGCGTTACAAATGTTTCGCCACATGAACAAGTCCGGCGATGAACCCAAGTGCTGCAAGCCGAAACCAATCGGAGTCAAGGTTCTGTAATGAGAAAGCAATAAAGCTTCCCAGATGGAGTACCGAAGAAACAACTTCTGTGGTGGCTATCCTATTGGTGTTCAAAGATAACTCTCCATCTAGAAATTCATTTTTTAAATATCTACTATGATTCTTCCAGTGAGAGATTACTATGTTAGATAGGTGGTAGTAGTGAGAGATGTGTCAGGCTACTGTTGTGTTCTTGGGAGATGTTCTATTCGTGGGGCGTTGGTAGTTGCCATAGCCGGATCTAGTATGATCCACTCTAGACGGTTGAGAGCCAGCGACGACAATCATCGTCTATCGTTTTCGAATTGGTCGACACGAAATTAGAAATTAGAGACTTACAGTATTGAAAGCGATTGGTTTGTTTCTTCGAGCTAGAGTGCTCGGGTGCAATACTTCAATGGCAAAAGCGTCGATTGATGATTCAAGCTTGTGTTCGGATTCTGAGGCTATCCTTTTTTCAATTTATTTGATTTTCCTTCCCGCGCTCTTTGCCCCTGGGTTGTTTTTAGTCCCGCTTTTTCTTCGCGTCTGGAAATCCAAATCTGAAAATCATCACAATCATCGTTCGCAGCATGAAGATATCATCAAGCCTCGTCGCCTTTCTTTTGCCCTGGACTGTCGTGTCGTCGACGGTCTCCAAGGATGATCCTCCTCCTCCTCTGACAGATCGATGTCTCATTATGGAATTGTACGAGGAGGATCCTTTCTCCTGCGGGGGAAAGCCTACGACGACCGTTAGCATCCCTTGCTTCAGCGGACCTGGCATGCCCTGTGTTCATTCTGACCAAATCCCCAATATTTCGGCCAAGGACGCGTACTGCGATGACACTGGGTTTCATGAGACTGGATATCAAGGAACTGAGTCTTGCGACGAGGAAGAGGGTCGCAAATTTCCAGTGGACATGCCTTTCCAAAAGTGCATCGGCGGAGTCAAGTATACTGAATGCCGTGTAGGTGACTGCGATGGTTCTGTGGAGACTCGTGTATTGGAGAAGCACCAGTTGGTGGAGATTGCATTCCTTGGCATGGATAATGAAATGCAGTCTATTGCTGCTAAGTAAGCTCAAATAAGTCTCGTACTTGATTCAATAAGCAATTTTTCAGAAAGGTCTCAGAGATAGAGTGATTGAGCTCGCTGCGCCGCCGAAACGAGTCCTAGAGTAGCAGATGCGCCCAGAGCAAATGTGGTGGTAATCAGCAGGCTGGCTGCTGTCGTTGATGCTTCCTCTCGACGTCACGTAACACTAAAACATATCGGTAATTTCCTGCACACGAAGAGGTTGGGCAAACCTTGGCTTCCTTGCGAGGCTCAGCTCCCGCCCTTATCCACGACTAAAATATGCTCACCAAGATTCGACTGTTTCTTATCCTTGTCTTTGCCATAATCGTATTCTACTGGCTCATCGCCATTGTCAGTGGCGGTCGATTCGGTATCCTCCATTGTTGAAGCGCCGTTACAATGAGACGACGTGCTTGAGAAAAGTTCTGAAACGTCTACAGCACGGTTATAGGAGATGAACGCTAATGTGTGGTTTCGTGTGATCTAAATGAAGGCACGACCAGTCCTCTCTACGAGCTCTGGAGAGAGAGAGTAGAGGAACTTGTAATTCTCCAAATCAAACGTACGATTGGTGGAACGGCAGTGCTAAAAGGCAAGCAGTGGAATCTGCTAATTGTCGGGCATAATCATAGCTGCAAAATAATGAACAAAGCTTGGATCATTCTTCCTGTGGTGGTGACCCAGTGTAGCTAATTCAGAGAAGGTAGGTGGTGCAACTCCGTAGCTGTCTCTAGAATCTCCGGCGTTCTCTTGACGGCACTTGTTGAGAGTTGGGATCCTTAATTGCCCTAACGCTGTTCTTCTTCGGAACACAGAATTCATAAAGGCGTGCATTGTCTGGAGGACCCAGACATTGGCAAATCCGCAACACTCTTGAAGACCCTGCTCAGGTCGCATTCGACATGGCCTCTGGCATGTATGTCTGTCTGACAAAGTTGTGCTACGTGTGCACCATTGTTGATAACCAAGCCAAGGATGGAAGCAACAACATTTTACAAAGATCAGATTGTCATCGGCGTTGAAAAGCCCACTGTAAGAAAGAAGAAGGATGAAGCATTCAAGTGCTTTGAGGAATTGCCGTTCCTATATTTCTTGATGAGCGATACATGCAGATGTAACTGGTTCGCTCTATAACGTAATTTTGAGGGTCGAGATCATCTGGCTGGCAATTTAGCTCTCTCGAGTAGCACAGCAGTGGTGTCAACCAATCCACCGACCCTCACCTCTTTTCCATGTACGAAAACGGGACATTCAGTTCTTCCTTATGGTGCTGCCGCCATGACTTCCATCTCTTCCTCCTCCTCATCGTCGACAATAAAGTGAGCACCCCGAGCTTCTGGATTGGCCAAGGCCGCCTCGGCGACTGCCTGACCAGCAAAAGCGGCATCTCGGAGACCCGCTGTTTTAGCACATTTAGTTTGGTCAAACAAGGCCTCCGCCTTGTCCTGGATAGATTCCAACTCGTCCAATGCATGTGAGAGGCCAGAGGGTGTTCGTACCACACCCACATGATCCCACATGACTGTTTTTAACTCAGTCAACAAATGATGCGCTTCTTCGACTGCTGCTGCAGCAGCTTTCGCAGATTGCTTTGGCTTTTGTTGCTGTGATTGACTACTCTTCTTTGCAGTAGTCCCCCGAATGATACTCTTGGCTTCTTCTCCAATTACTCGTCCCTCACCACTGCCAACAAAATCGGCAACAGTTGCTCCAAACACCAGTCCTTCCAACAAAGACGTGGACGCCAATCGATTGCCCCCATGCAGTCCGGTCCGTGCGGCTTCACCTGCAGCGTACAATCCAGGCAGTGTCGTGCGTCCCTGCAAATCCGTATCAATTCCTCCGCACGTGTAATGCGCTGCCGGCGTAATGGGCAACCAGTCCGTGGCCAAATCCAATCCTCGTTTTGACACGTGCTCTTGAATGGTTGGAAAGCGCTCGTGCAACCAATCGGCATCCCGGTGCGTAATGTCCAGTTTCACGGCATGACCTGTTCGCTGGGCTTCGTCAAAGACACCTCTGGCGACAATATCACGAGGGGCCAACTCACCGCTGGCATGAAAGTTGGTCGCAAAGGCTTCTCCCTTGTGGTTGCGCAGTTTGGCGCCTTCGCCACGCAGGGCTTCGGTGAGCAAAAAGCGAGCTTCGTTGGGAATCATGAGCGCGGTGGGGTGGAACTGCACGTATTCCAAATCTTGTGTGGCCGCTTGAGCGCGTTGCGCAAGTGCCACGGAAGATCCCAAGGCGTTGAAACCTGGTGGATTCGTAGAATGCTGATAGATGCCAGCGAGACCACCACTGGCCAAGACAACTCCACGTGAGGCCATCTCCTCATTACCCTCCAAGGTTTCTACACCGACGCAGACTCCATTTTTGACCACCAAGTCTGTGACTATCGTATTTCCTTGCATCGTAATGAGAGGATGTTGTGCGGCTGCTTTCGTAATGTGTTCTGTAATGACACGACCCGTATGATCCGCCTTGTATAAGATACGAGGGGCTGCATGTGACGCTTCTGTTTGTTGCAAAAGAAGTGGGAATGAATGAGAAGAACGTTCTATCTTTTGGTCTTAAACGTACACCAACTGCACGACTCGAACAAGATGGAATAGTGAAGAATACGACAACAACATGCTGGAACGAAAAACTGCAAGCAGTTTGCAGTTTCTGCGCGACCAACCGCAACAAATTCGATGGCAATGACAGCAATTCTTCTTCTGAATGATGAAGATCAACAAAGTAGATACATACCTAAGCATAGACTCAGTTCACCTGCATCATTGCGTTGAAAGGGTACATTGGCAAAGGGGCCATCGGTTCGATCCAGCAGTAGCTGCTTCACACGTTCTGGTCCTTCAAAGGCAACTTTCCGAACAGCTGGATCATGACAGATTCCAGCCCCTGCTCGATGAATATCTTGAGCCAACAATTCGGGGCTATCTTCCCCCTCTTGTCCTCTGTAGATGATGCCCCCTTGGGCCCAAAAGGAATTGCAGTCTGTAGGACTCGGACCCGCAAAGACTAGTGTTGTAGGAATCTGGTAGAGTTCTGCTGCTACCAAAGCAGCCCCGCAGCCCGCGACTCCCGATCCAACGACAACCAGCCGATCTTCCGAGTTATTCGACAATGACGAAAGGTCCCGACAGGAGAGAAACCGTCTTGACGACGACACATTTTGAACTAGCTTTCTTGACAACATCATATGAAGGGATCTGTATTATAGTGTGAAGTTGTTGTTGTAATGTTGTCGTTGTGATGGGCGATGATTGCTTCGGCGAGTCGTTGCACTTGTGAGGTTCTCATCCGATAATGTTTGAAATATTGTGCCGTAGTCGGTGTTGATGATCTGAAGAATGGTTGTTCACGCCGGTTCGGAGTGACGAAAGCATCGGCACCGATGAGTGGCGCACGACTTCCAAAAGATACCTTCGACTTGGCGTACGTAGCGACAATACGGAGTGACGTAAGACGGTACAGAATCTCAAGCTTCGAGAACCAATCTCGTGCTTCCCAACCTTTGACACTTGCGAACTCTGAACGGTAACTTTGACGTCCCACTCTCCCACGATTCCCTAAGTGTAGTCCGTTTTTTAACGTTAGTTCAACCTAACCAGCTGCAGATGGTTATTTGTCTGACTGTGGTGAATTATGAATCTGCCCACGTGGTGGGCGAGAAGCCCTGTCTGTGTGGGTGCGCACCTTCTGCAAAGAAGACATGGTTTGATGCCACGCACCACGCACGGCCCAAAACACATCTGTTGATGGGGCTTCCATGTTCCTGGCTCGTGTTGACGGCTCTAGAGTAGGCATAACCCAGGTCGCTCGGGTTCATTGTGGGATTCGACATTACTGTTGGCATGATCTCTAGAGGGTATCTCTACTAGCTAGTAGACTAGGAGGAGGACGCGCGGCAGCCAGTAGGTCGCTCGGCAGCCAGTAGGTCGCTCGTGTTTCGCACGCACGCACCCATTGATATAAAACGGTTGAGTACAGGATAGTGTGTGGCACAGCGATGGGCCACGATACGCTGAGCCCTGCAGACAGTTGCTCTGAATCTATGGAAGAACAGATGACCTATCTGTAGTTTTAGTATTGTGCTGGTGTAGCTAGTACTAAGTCTCTCGTTGTTCTGATGGAAGTTCTGTGTGGTGACTCAGGAGCTCCAAAGAAGACCGGACCTCTCCTCCTTATTCATCATGCAGACGACTTGCACCTTGTGTGGGTGTAATCACTACCCATGCAACAAGTGCACCATATCTCGGTGCAGTCAATTCGGGGATTAACGTGCGGACAAAGAGCTGATGGAAGACTCCCGGACAGACCGTTCCGAAACAATGAAAGAGTTGTCAGGGAGGATAGGCTTGTGAACGCTGCGGACGGAATGCTGCCGGATAGCATGTTCGATTCAAGGTACAGCTCCTCCAGCGATTGTAACTGACCAATCTCGGAAGGAAGTGTACCAGAAAGGCTGTTGTACCTGAGTGATAACGAGGTGAGCTGAGTTAGCAGGCCGATCTCAGAGCAAATTAATCCATCTAGACTGTTGTTCTCAAGAGACAGTTGAAGGAGGCCCGTCAACGTGCCCACTTCACTTGGAATCTGGCCCTTTAGGTTGTCATTATTGAAGCTTAGATCCAGATGCGTGAGGCGCGTCAAGAATCCAATTTCAGTAGGAATGGTACCATCCACTAGACGGGGTTCAGTACTTCCTCCTTCTTGGTTGCTCAGATTGACGACCGTCGTTGTTGCTGACTCGTAGACTTGACCAAACAACGTCACCGATACTGAACCCTTTGTAGATGAGGTACTAGAAGAACTACTAGTCCTGCTGTTTGAAGACAATGCGACCGTGATTCCAGTGGCAACTGCAACAACCACAAACACCCCAGCCACAAACCCAACCAGAATCTTCGTTTTGTAGCGGTTGGCTCCATCACCACCCTCGCCTCGTTCATCTATATTAAAGTTGGCAAGAGCGACAACTGTGCTATCTCGTTCCACTGGAGGTTCCGATGAATATTCCTTCACAATGAGGATGCCATCATCCGTCGGCGCATTGACGCCCTTCTTTGTCACAGACCACTTCTTCTTCCTCTTCGAGGAACGTACTTTACTACTAGTATGTAACTGTCGCTGTTGTCTTTCTCCTCCTTCTCCAAATACTGCGTATGCCCCTGGTGCAGCAGCGTCGCGGATGTTGTCGTAGTACAACGGCGACCTTTGTTTCTCGCGAGTCTTCTTTTTGCTATTCGTGTTGTTTGGAGGAGGAGGACGAGCAACAGCACTGTGTTTGGGTGGAAGCTTCTTCGATGGCAAGTTCTTCTTGATGTTCTTGCTGCTTCTGGCGATCGCCAACGGAGGGTCCTCGAGCTGTTGCTGATGACAGATAGTAGTAGTACTAGGCGCAGCAGTAGCAACAGGACGACCGACAGAACAAGAAGCCGACGGAATTCTTGGGTCACTTGACGAGCTGTTCAGTTGACGGCGTTCCTTAGCTGTAAGGTTGACACAATCTTCTTCCCAGACTTCGCGGGAACAAGAACTTCGGTCTGAGGAATGATCCAGCTGCCCCTCACGTCTCGGGCCTTAAAAAGAAGAGAGATTGTACCGTCAGAGCAGATGTTAGTCCTTATAGAAACCAACGAGTTTTCCTCAAGATGAACAGATGATGTGAACTTACCCGCTGGAAGTTTCTTATCCAGTTCGCTTTTAGCCACTGGGGGATCTTTCAGCCGGTTATGATGACGGCCGATCGTATTAGGAGGCGCTGCCCTTGTGGCAGCAGAAGAAGAAAAGGGTGATGTGAGCCTACCTGCTGGAAGTTTCTTATCCAGTTCGCTCTTAGCCACTGGGGGATCTTTCAGCTGGTAATGATGACGGCCGATCGTATTAGAAGGCGCTGTCCTTGTTGTGGTGGCAGAAGAAGAAAAAGGCTCATCCTCTCGCGGAATCTTTGGGTCACCACTTTGCGAGCTGTTAAGTTGAAGCTTAGAAGTATAGTTGACAGCTTCCTCATTGCTGACTTCACCAGAAGAACTACGGTCCGAGAACTGCTTCAGCTCGCGAACTCTTGCGCCGGTTGCTGGTGCGAGGACTGAAGAGGGATCAGCACATAGTGCAGGTCTTTGTCCCCCTCGCGCTTTCTCTTCAAGACAAACATGAAATGTGATCTTACCTGTTGCTGCTGCTGGAAGTTTCCTGTCCAGTTCGTTCGGAGCTGCCGAATCCTCGTCTTTATTCTGCTCGTACATGCTGCCACAACGACGGGGGCTCGTCGTCGTCGCCTTCTTCTTGTGCGTACTAGTAGTAGTGCTTCCATAGTAGTCATGCTGCTTCTGTTGTCGTTGTTCCCCCTCGAGGCCATATAAATGATCCAAGGAAGCAACGTTTCTTCTCTTTGGAGATCCTTCGTTTCCATCATCAATCTTCTTTCCAGAATCCGAACCTTCTTCTTGCTGGTTGCTCATTGTTGTTCTAGTCTCTCAATTTCCTCTAGCTTTTGAGTCTACAAGGTCGTTCGTTTGCTTCTTGTTGTACATACTATACCCCAAGATATTGCTTGATGGTTGTTGTGGGGAGAGATGATGCTTCTCATCCATCATCGTCATCACAATCAAGGCACGCGTAAGGAGCGAATCACTCCAATTCCAAATTTATTCTTCTCAACATTTATTCGTACACGAATTTGGGGCAGATTTCCGAAATTTCAAGATCAGCAGTACAGTACGGGATACGACCGTGCAGTATGATATTTTAGCACGGTACTACAGTAAACCAGTAGGAGTATCAATAGATAGGAGTTTCGAATTTGATTTCAACGGTCATAACAATGATGGGTCGTTGCAACTAACTTAAACTAGGGAAAGAAACACTGCTCAGGCACATTGAAGAGGCCATTGTTACAGATCGATTGAAAGAGTATGGCAGTGATTGCCAAGGGAACAATAGCAGATCGAGGGGGTGGAGATCGATGGTCGACCAAGACACGATGCCTTTTGGTAGGCATTTTGGTTTTGCAAATGATTATGCTTTTTACAAGCAACGTTTTTGAAATACGGTGCGATGGAGTTGACGACAGCTCATCAGAGGATGGAATTGAACGATTCATTAATGAAAAATCTAGCACTGCTGGCACAACAATACGATTCTCCAATGCCGATCTTCCTGGAGCGGATAATAACAATCCACAAACGACGAAGAAACCTCCCCCCAAAGCACCCATTCACTATTCCGACGAAGAGCTATTGGGCGTCAGTCCCCGCGTCTTTTCCTACCCCCACGCCTTTCCCTGTCATGCTCCCGAACAAAATTGGTGGCGCACCGACATTCAACGTTCACCAGCACGAGTCGGCATTTTGTACATGAAGGAAATGAAGACTGGTAGTTCCACCATGGCGGGTGTGACGCTGCGCATGGCGAAGAACATGGCGCTGCGAACGACCGAATATCGCATTTGCAAATCACGATTTGATCATTCCATGGCCTTTGAATTGCAATATGGACGACGGAGTAAGAAGGAGAGCTTTTTGTGGACCGTCTTGAGGAATCCAACCAGACGGGCCACGTCGCAGTTTTTTCATTTCAAAGTGTCGCGAGAGAAGGAGGAACCGTCGGATGTCAACTTCAAGGAATACATGAAGCATCCGGTGTTTCAACAATATTACCTGAAATCACTGGCCATGACGCCGTTACGAAAGATTGATGATCGTATCGAAGTTGCCAATGAGATTATGAGGCAGTACGACTTTATAGGCATTACGGAACGCATGGATGAGAGTTTGGTCGTCATGAGTATGATGTTGAATGTGCCTCTAGAGGATGTGTTGTATCTGAATGCCAAGGGCAACGGTGGCTTTGACGATGGACGGTACAACGACTCTTGCGTCTACATTGTTCCGCCGTACACCAGTCCTGGTATGAAGGAATACTTTGCATCGGAAAAGTGGCAAGAATCCACTTTGGGCGACGCACAACTGTATAAGGCGGCTTGGAACAGTTTAGATATGACAATTGACTCCTTGGGACGCGACGAGTTTCAGGAAAAGTTGGTCATCTTCAAGGAGATGCGACAGACGGCTGAAGAATTTTGTGCCGACAAGGTCAAGTACCCTTGCAATGCAGACGGAAGTCGAATGGCTGTTGCGCCTGGCTGTTTATGGAATGACAGTGGATGCGGTAACCAGTGTCTTGACGAAGTGGCTGCCATGTTTGTGGACGGCAAGAGGATTGAGAAAAGTGAATAAGGTGCTGTTACTTTCGAACATCCGCTGCATCGCCCATTGGTATGAAGGGCGACTTGCGTGCGCGTGACTCGGCCTGGGTATTCTAACCGTTCTCTTCTTTCGATTCCTCCGCGTTGGCCATGTGACCTGGGGTGAATGTCAACTGTGTGACAATTGCTTGAGAGGACTGGCATATCGAGCAGACACGAATGGAAGAGTCCAGTATGACCAGGCTATCGACGATACTATAGAAACAATACTTTTTAATAGACGAAACGTACAGCATGATGACTTTGTTGACGACGCGTCGAGCCACGATGACTGGGTTTTCTTCGCACATTCTAAGAACGCGTTCAACCTGCCTCAATCATCAGGACCCTAGTTGGAGAGGCCTTAGCTTGAAGGTAGACTAGATCGCTCTACTCTGACTTTGTTGACAGCAGAAACAGAAAAAGACGTCACCAGCAAGGATACGCCGCTACGAATCGCTGGATGACGGTGAGCTACACCTCAACATGCTTACCACAGTTGGTGCATTCCAACTTGTCATTTCGACTCGTACTATGCTCTCTGGTTTCATCAGCTTTGACGAGGACGAAATGGTGCGAACCTGTGTTTCACCTGGCAACAAGACAACTTGCGTCTCGAGCGGATCAAACAGTGGGAGAACTGGTTCACCCGCTTGAGTATAAACCGCAAAAGTAGGATAAAAGAGTACTTCAGTGGCTGACCGAGGGACGCTGATTGCCAAACGAAACGTCGCTGTTGGTCCCCTTACGATGCAACTCGCAGACGTTATAGAAGCCTTTCCAAGTTGCTGAGATCGAGCTTCTCCAAGAGCTGTATAGTCCGACTCATTGCCTAATGCAGGATTTGTCAACCAGTGCCATGATACGTAGCTACTCTCATCATCCAGCATGGAACCGAATGGCTGCAGTTTGAGAAAACAAACGGATGAGCATGCCACTGGCCATTCCAAAGGATGGTCTCCCAGCAACCGGGCTGACATTGGCGCAATCTCCGATGTGCTCAGGAAGACTTTTTCGGCAGCAAGCACTTTGCCTCCGAGACTGACCCAAGTACACTTGGCAGCAACTGGACCACCATCTGTCGACCTAAGCGAGTATACAAGTCGGTTCACAATTCGAAGCCTCCACGTTGACGCATCCAGGACGACAGACACTGGTTTTCCGAGGGCTGCCTGAACGCCACGCATAGTACCAGTTGTTTCGAGATACCAATCGTACAGAAATCCCCGAAGAGCAGGCCATGGGCTTTGAGTCTTCCACATGATAACCGCAACAGTATACTCAAAGATGTGGCTGATGAAGCCATTGAACAGGTTTTGGTATTGCGCATGGGCAGCCAGTTGAGCGGCAGCACACCACTCAGAGGCATTGATTGTCCGATTTTGATGCCCCATATATGCGTAGACATGATCGTATGTTCCATTAGTGGAGGACCAGTCTTCATATTTGTGGTACTTCCAGGTGGGTCCAGGCTCTCCATTCGCCGCTGGGACGCCCGCGTCAGCATCCTCCTTGGTCATGAATCGGAGCAGACCTTGGTAGGTTGGAGCACTGACACTGCCGATTTCTGGCTGAAAACCAATGCTGATATTCTTGAAGCGGAGGCCTGGGTTGCGCTGAAAGAATTCGGTTGGCAATTGCATTCCGTATGGTCCATCTGCGAAAGCCAGACTGTAGCTTCGGTTTGCCCACAACGTGGGATCCTGAAAAGTGTCAGCCTTATTGGAACCTCCCATAGAGGACGGAATATAAAAGCGACCAGGATCGAGGCTCATCACACTTGAATGCATAACATCATTAATTTCCTTTGGTGGATTGGGAAACCAGGGATTTTGTCGAGGAGCTAGGCACTCATTGCAGCCGCCATAGAACAGCAGCGAGGCATGAGACCGTAGTCGCCGAGCTGTGTCTCTTACATTGGAAATGTATGCATCATAGTCCAGTGGCCAACTGTAGTTTCCAGCCCAACGACCATTGTTGTCTCCGCTCATCCAGAACTCTTGGTACACGAGGACTCCCAGTTCATCAGCACATTCGTAGAATTTATCACGCTCAGCAGTGCCACCAGCCCAGACACGAATCAGATTGATACCGGCTTGTCGGTGAAGCTTAATCTCATTACAGTATCGATCCTTGGAGGCTGAAAAGCGAAGGGCTTGATCTGTCGATATCCAGTTCCCACCGACCAAGTAGATTCGTTTTCCATTGATCTTAAACGACTGGCCTTGAAGCTCATGGTCTAGATCTGTTTCGATGGTTCGAATGCCAACCTGAACCGTCGTTTCATCCGATGGAACCCCCAAGTGAGATACAGAAAACGCAAAGGTGTGCAGATGCGGATCGCCTCTTAGTCCAACTCCATGTGGCCACCACAGACGGACCAAATCTGGGTGTTCCACAGTCACCGCGCCACTAATCACGTCAGATTTCGTGCCGTCATAGGGAACTGTCCATGATTCGCCCCAGTCTGAGGTTACCGTGATGATGCCCCCCGGAGTGCGTTCAGTATCACATTCCAGATGCACCAAGAACCGCAAAACCACAAGGGAGCAGTGGTCGTCGTCATTGTCGTCATACTCCAGTTCCACTGTCTGTACCGTTGGATCAAGCAGTGCTATAGGTCCACTTGTAGTCGTCAAAGCCACGGACCCGTAAAATCCAGTCGCTCGATCTGGCATTGCTTGACACCAATCCCACCCCAACATGTACTGTGCTGTGGCACCATCTTGTGCCAAGTCATGATTTCCACCCTGCCCACCACCGCTCGCAGTTCCAGGGTGCAAGGGTGGTTCCACCACGATATTAAATCGTCCTCCTCTAGTCACATCATAATGGCGACGCCGAAACATGCCGTCTTGTTGTTGTCCTGATCCCTCATCAATCTCGGGCAATACATGTCCATTCAAATAGGCTGTTGCGCGATAGTTTATCCCTTCTATGCGAAGGCGCGTCTGTCGTGCTTGCTGCTGGTGTTCGCGATGACGGCAGGCATGGAGAGGTACAATAACATCGAGTTGATACATGAGTGTGAAGTAATCTCTTCCCACTGTATCAATGTCAGGAAGTAACCCAAGATTTTGTCCAAAATACAAATCTTCCGCCGTCACTGGATGATGAGCGTCCTCGAACGCAATCTGGTCGTTTTCAAGCAACACCAAAAGAGCCGTTGTAGGCAACATTGTCACCTGAAGGGCACCATCACCGCAACCAGTAGCTGGGTCGGCAGGGACACGACATGCAATCCATCCAGAAAGGACTTCCTTCCTCGAGGAAGATGCAGGACAGTCAGAAGCATTTTTGAGACCTAGTAGATTCGTCTCCGCCGCGGCCACCAAACACACCAGAAAGAGCAACCATATGCGTGTACTTCCAGATGATACCATCATAGAAACCCCGGTGTTTGAATTCTCATTTCGTATCGAACACAACCAATATTTCCATCATGGTGTGTTCAGTGTTTTGCGACATCAATTTCAAATCTACTGGCTCTTGCTGTACCGGATCACTGTACTGTCACACTGGTACTTTCTATGGTTGACGATGATGACCAATGAATTCAGAAGAGAATGATGAGGCAGAACGATAATGCATCACACTTCGCCAACCCACATCTCAGCCATCCACCACCATGTTTTCTGCTTCTAGTAGAATACGGATACTCGCACAAAGAGCATATATATCACAAGGGCAGCCTCCATGGCGCAGCTTGACATCTGGGCACAACAACAACATTGGAGAAGATACATATCAACGTGCTCTGGAGGCGTTGGCCAAGGCCAATGCGTTCCAGGTTGAGATTCAAGAGAAGCGCAATCGTCAGCAATATGAAGCCTGGGAAAGATCGCAACAAAAAAAGACACCGATATCTGGTGGGGTTGCTGTCGTCAAGACGATTGCAAAACAGACGCGAAAGGGAGGAGGTGCCGATCAAGAACAGCACGACACCTTGTTGCGCGAGGGACATGACTTGATGAAAGAGGCGGCATTGAAGCATGGTCATTCGACGGCACTGGTACGATTGGGAAATGAAGCTCTCGAGAAGGATGATATCGCGAAAGCCATGGAGTACTATCGTCAAGCGAAATCAGCAGAGGGATACTTCAACTTGGGTCACCTCTTGTGGACAGGGAGTGAGGACGAAGTTGAGCTACAATCTGATCCTGACGCTGCCATGGAAGCCTTTCAACGCGCCATTGATTTGGGAGATTCGGATGCAATGTACTTTGTAGGCGTGCAGCACCTTTCTCGAGACGAATCTGAAGGGTTGGACTTGGTGACCAAGGCTGCGGATGCAGGTCACAGTGGGGCGCTCTATTACATAGCACTACTGCACTACAGTGGCAATGAAGCTCTTGGCATCCCAGCGTGCTCCAAACAAGAGTTTGTCACGCGACTGGACCAAGCAGCTGACGCTGGAGATGGAGAAGCGCTCTTCTTACGGGGACATGGCTACTATCATGGTGACGACGGTCGTCCCCAGGACCATCACGCAGCATTGGACAATTTCTTGCTTGCCACAGACGCGGGTCATGCCGATGCTGCAGTGTCTGCTGGTGCAATGTTGCACCAAGGGGTAGCTGGAATCATTCCCAAGAATCAACAACGAGCCTTTGAACTCTATCAAGTCGCTGGTGAATTGGGCAGCCTCGAAGGATGGCGCAATGTTGTAGCGTGTTATGCTCTTGGTGAAGGAGTTCCACAGTCCAAGGAAACAGCCAAATACATTGCCAAAACAATGTTGAAAGAAGACGATGAGAGTCCTAGCTAGACGTTCTCAAGTATCGGTAGAGATATCCCATCCTTTTGAACGACTTGTCTCAAGTTGGGCGCACGTTTGGTACAGCTCCAGCACCGTACTACCCTATTAGGTCGATAAAGATTGTCTTGCAAATACATACTACGACTCGTCTTTCATTTTGTCTTTGATGGACACCCTACTCTGCCGTCGGGCGTTCTTCGCACCCAAATCTCCCACATGAAGGTAGCCTCATAACACAACTCGTGGGTCTTCCAAAGATGGCTTAGGGGGCGCCCGTTCATAAATCGGATGATCATCCAGTGTGGCGGCGGTGTCAGTAGGCTTATTCTCTTCCTGGTGCTGTGTCTTTCCTCCATGAAATTATACACCTAGATCGTGTCCACCTGATGGATGCATGAAGACTTGAAAGGCGGATCCAGTAGTTCATATTCGCATCCTTCGCAGTTGATAAATGCAATTGACCTACCGTTTGCTCCACGTAAGACCATGACTTGAGTGCGACCTCCTCGGCTCCCTCACTCCAAGTCGTGGAAATGTGCGAGCCATCTCCCTGGTTGAAAAGATACACTTTGGGGAAGCGTTGGCGGCATTCGATCCGATACCCACTTGATAAATATTTGCTTAGGGGGCAAGTCCTCACGAAGCAGATTGCAAGGCTGCTTGGCAGGTTCGAAAATATGCAACTGGAGATTGTACAGTTTTCGCAGTTCAAGAGCAGATTCATTCGCCAGTCTATCCGCCAATGCCAACTACCTTGGAAGACTCGTTGAGCTTCGAAAGCGGAGATTTGGGTGCGAAAAATGCCTGCCGGTAGATCAATAGAGGAGGTGTCCATCAAAACTAACTGTGAAGTTGCTACCAATCTCAATCTTGTCTCTGATGGATCTCACAGCTCCGAGAAGTTACTACCTACCGGGTCTCGATCTGGACTCTGCTGATGGATCCCTTTTTAACCTCTCCTTTTCCTTTCTCAACTGCCGACCGCAGCCATTGTAGATTGTAGGGTCTTGGAGATGTGTCCATTGTTCCAATGAGCCTCCATGATATCCACCTTTGGTGAATTTTTCTTAGCTCTCATCATCCCTTTGTTATTTGACTTGGAACTTTTCTTCTCTTTTGCTTTTTGCCTCCAATCGTCCTTATTGTATCTGCATTACTTGCTCATTCTCGCCAAACTCTGCCCCACCAAGTAGTTCATATTGTCAGGTCCGCCCTTCTCAAATTCAGTTGGTCAACTTTGACCCTTTAGCAGTAGCAATGTAGGTGTTTCCACTTTCAACCATTGGGCTCAAGCTCACCACATTCTTTGTAGAGTTTTCAACCACTGCCACATCTTTGAGCTTCACTGGAATACCAGTCACTTGGTGATGCAATTCCAAGTCTCCTTTCTTTTTTGCTGTCATCTTTGAATTGTTGCCCACAGGATCACTTCTTCAATCTCTTGAACATTCACTGTCTTTAAATTGTTGCCAGTGTTCCGCATACAATGCTTGCTGAGTCTTCTTCTTACTGCCCTGCTTTGATGTATCATGCTGTCAACCTTCGGCTTGATAAACACCTTGTAGTACACCGTGATCTTGCACACAAACTTGTTCCTCATGAATCCTGTCATGCCAACCTTCAAACATCATACTCTCAAGTAAATTCCGTGCCGATGTACTAGTTATAACTACTCTAAAAAAGTGAGTCTGAAGACTGTGAGGACAGAAGGAGTGGGCTTTGGCTATCAGATCTTTGCATGCGGCTGGAGTAGATCGTAGTAATGACTGCCTTGTAGAGAGCTTTTGGGAGTCTTGCAATAATCGTGGCTTGCATTGCCGCATCCTTGTTCTTCTTCGTACCTCCCATCTTGTCAATCTCCCTATTGAGTCGTTCCATCTCAAGAATCCAAAGGAATGGATTGCTCCACTGTGTCTCCTTTCAACAATCTTTGAGTTCTCTGGTCTTTGCAACCAAATCTTCTGTCCTCGATGGCTTATATTGCTCCTTGAGCGCACCTCCACATCTTCTCCAACATGCCATACATCGCAAATGCACCAACGCTGCAAGTCATGAGTAAGAACTCCATCGCCTCATCCTCCAACTTGATGGTCTTCTGTTGATCTGTGTTCAACGGATTTGTTGCTGTAGGGACCAGAATTGCAACCCTCCATCAAATGGAGATATCCATGCTTCTTAGCAGACACTTCCACCTTCGGAAAGAACTTGAAGGAGCTGTATCCTTTCTCGCCCGATTCATCACCATAGAATGGCTCGACCTTGATGCTTTCCTTCTTATACATAGTCCTCATCTTGAATTCCACAACTGGTCACATTTTTAAAATGTGTGAGAAATCCCACTTAAGTTATAACTCACTTTTCCAACCCTAGCCAATACTAGCCTTTTGCAACTTCTGTACTTCTAAGATTGTGTGCTCCAAGAGCTTAGTTTTCTACTCATCTTCATGTCGCGGCAATCTCTGTCCATATCACGGCAACTGCATAAGTCTTAGTCCCTTTCTCATGAACTCGTGATCCCTTTTGTCGTGCCACCTTGTTCCACTCTTGGCAGCCATTTTCGTCTCTCTTATTGTTACCTTCTTGGGCATCCCTGAGCCTTTCTCTCCCTTGCCCTTACTTTCAGTCGTACTCTTGTTTGCCTTGTCCTTGAACCATTTAACCCTCTTGGCCATCTTGGTTCCCCTCAGTTGTCTGGTTCCCAGTTTGTGATGAAGTTTGATTGGGCTGGCGAAGAATCTTCGACGGTTATAAATGCCGTTATCGCCTGCTGGCACTGGCCATCGTTTCCAGTACTAGTATTCTGAATTCATTCCCAACAAACGACAACAGTAAAGAACAACAATAGTCTTGACGAAGCAACAAGGACCACAAGGCTAACAACAAGATTTGGTAGCTAACGTTGATCCATCGTTCGCGTTCTCATCATTGTCATTGTTTCCTCCGTATTAAAATAAAGTAGTCTGGTCTGTGCCATAAAAGAGGAGCAATCCGAATCTCCCGATATCCTTGATCTGTTCCTACCATCAGTATGGCCACCGCAACAGCAGCACCAGCCGCGATAACCACTGAATTGGTTTCCAACTGGACAGTCACTTCGTCTCCTCCCCTCACAAGAAACGATGAGGAACCAACCTCTGAGACTCTCAGCGAAGTGGATGAGTGGCAGACAAAAGCAACGCATTGGTTGGGCTTTTCGATGCGATTTGACGCCACATTGGATGCAGCAACTGTCAAGGAAGGTCTTGCCAAGACCCTCTACCACTTTCCAGCACTGGGTGCTCGTGTTGTTGTTGCTGCTGCTGCTGCTGCTGACAGCAACAACCCCAATAAATTGTATCAGCTAGAGCTGCTTCCAGTTGATGACGATGACGACAAGAAACTTTCCAAGCAAGGTGTGGTGCTAGAGTATTACAAAGGCTCGGCTGCATCCGACGATTGTTTGCCCGATGACACCCACACCCGGCAAGTTTGGAAACAAGCAGGCTTGGATGCTCCTGGACCAGGGTATTCTGGAGAAGCCACCGTAAATGACCCTCTGTTACGGGCCAAACTGGTAGTGTTTGAACAACAGAATATATCCTACTTGTGTGTTGGTATCAACCATGGTATTGGAGATGGTCACTCCATGGTGGATTTGATGCACGTGTGGTCTCAATTTTGCACTGACGACGAGGCGTCCTCTCTCCCCGAGCACCTCCAGCAACGACGAAGGCTAGGACAGCGCGTCACGGAACCTGTCAAACCAGCGCAAGACACTACCGAATTGTATCAGCGCATGGAATCGGAAATTGGCATGCCCTACAATCCCTTTAGCTTGTGGACGTTGCTTTCACGTGTCGTACCAAGAGCCGTTTGGTGCATGAGTCGTCAAGAGGAAGTGGAGCTACGAATTCACGCATCTTCACTTGCAGCCCTCAAGCAAGCCATCATGCCGCCGTGCTTGGACAAAACCAAGGGAGACGGCTGGGTGTCGACGTTTGAAGTACTCTGTGCGTCTCTTTTGTTGACCGAGTGGGTCACATCATCATCTGACATTGTACCACCTTCACAAGAGCACAACTTGCATGTATGCTGTGATTTGCGTGGTCGAGCAGAACGCTTCCCCAAGAATTATTTTGGAAATGCGGCATTCGATTTTTGTGAACCCATGAACGTCGACTTACCTTCTTTGGAATTCAATATGGAATCGTTGGTACCCTTGACCCAACAAGTGCATAGTGCGTTGCGTAAAGGATTGGCCAACGCTGAAACTAATGCGTGCAAGTCCAAGGATTGGTTTGAGGCTGCTCGTCATTTGGGTTTGAAAAATCAGTATGATATATGGGCACCCGTGATTGTGGATACTCTGCGAGGGGACGGTACGTTTATCAACTCGTGGGATAAAAAATGGCTGGATTGCAGCATGGGCAGCAGCAGCGGAGCTTCTTCCATGGTGGCATGGTTCGGAACCCTTCAGAATCTCTTTGTAGAAGTTCCGCGTCACGCCAAGACAGGAGACTCAACCATTTACCTAGCGTTACCACCAGCTCACGCCAAACGATTCCGTGCGTTTTGTTTGGAAATGAAAGAGAAGGAGGGTATTATCAAGTTGCCCTTTGAAGTCGTGTGAGACAGTATGCCGCAGTCTGTCGTAAGTTGTTCTTTCATTGACGCAAATCAGAGAACGAAAGCATCGGTTAACACAGCGAAGTGACGTAGTAATTTACCGTAGATGTTAGTGTATGATGTTAGACTACCTCAAGAAACTCTTTGAGTGGAATAAGCAGAGACGTTGTGTTCCTGATGTGGCGTTGAATGCATCAGCAGCGATCAGAGGGAAGTCAGATCGCTGAATCAATCGAATAACGATTTGAATGGCGTGCTGGAGAGTCGCCTCTAGAGAGCCTGGTTATACCAGCTCGTCAAGAACTACATAGACTACGACGTACAAGGATTATCACACATGCCGCGAATGTGCTACTGGCGTGCATCATTGCACTGTACAAGACTACTGTAAGAAATTCCCTTGAGCCCGTACATGTACAGTACAGTACCTTCACGGTAGAGGAGTATGAAGACAGTCGCGCACGCTCATCATTCATTCATTCCCGGCCATCAAACCATCCATCAAAGGAACTGAAACTGTAACTGCATCCTTGTTATACGACACGCCCAAGTGACCATAGCGCGTGATCAGGGAATACATTTTCCCGGCATTCCAGTGCCCGGGAAATTTCATATAAAGTCTTCAAGCATCAAATCATCCATTGGATAATTAGACGGATCGCAGCTGGAATCTCCTCGCGGCGCGAGGAGCTCGGGCTCATGCCCGGGGCGGACGACCGCCCGGGTGACGAGCAAAGACCAGAATTTATCGGAGAGGCACTGGCAACATTGGTGCGTTCAGCTAGCAAGTGAAGTCTAAGAATTGATATCTGAGCGTGAAAGTATGGCATCATGACCGCTGCGGGTCCGTCACTTTACGTCGTTCGCGGCGTCGTAACGGCGTCCAAGGAACAGTCCGCATAGATCGAAGCACGGGCTACGGCAGGATCAATAAGACGCCGGAGCTGGTATTAATCATCTTGAACTGGTCATAGTGATCGGTTGGGGTTGGAGTGGCTACCGTGTAGAACTTGTCGTATGGATCGGTCGGCATCTCAGAGATAGTCAGACTCCCTGAGCAGCCTACTGGAACACTAGTTCCTTCTGCTAAACTGGTAGCGTGTTCGGAACCGGAACAGCTTTCACATTTGAAACTTTTGCAGCTCCACCGGTGATTGTCCTGCTCCCATGTTAAAAACCTCTGCCATATCGTCGCAACGAGGAAGGAGGTCGGCGATTGTCCTGCGCCCATGTTAGACCTCTGCCATGTCGTCTTAGTGAGGAAGGAGGGCTCGTCCCTGGGGTTGCCTTGTTGTGATCCATCAATCATTTTCAATGATGCAGGATTTAGTATCGTTTCATTGTACGATAGAGACAGCTCCGTGCAATCATCACTCGTGGATGTCATCAAAGCTCGCACTTTGAGTCAAATAATGCGGTACGTGCAATTCAGATCTTGCGGACTGCCGTACTGGCCTGAGCAGTTTACGTTGAAGTTTGCCAAGGCTTGGTAAATCACAACAGCAGCTTCCACGAGCTTCATCATCTGATCACAAATGAAGTAGGTATTGATTTCGATTGCATTTGCATTACTGATAAAGAGGGGATGACTTCCTGCTTGTTCGATAGAAGCACTCCTCGTCAAAGAATGGACATTCTATGAGAACGATGCATGGCAGATAGGAGCGGCAGTCATCAGTCAGACTTCCTGAGCAGCCTACTGGAACAAGTTCCTTACGCTAAAGTGGTAGTGAAATCCTTCGTTTTTGGAGTCGCGGATACGTGGCAACAGAACACATTGAACATGGTATACGTGTTCTAGTTCTGTTTGCTTGCTATGTTGGTAGAGGTAATTAATCTTCAAATTCAAAATACAAGTCGGCTGCTCAGGAAGTTCGGATACTGTCCCATCCACCATAGTTGTTCACATCTGTTGAATGTCCATGCAACTTCTATGGAACAAACAGAAAGTTCCCGCCTCTTTGTCAGTAATGCAAATGCAAACGAATTCAATTCCTAATTCATGTGCGATCAGATGATGAAGCTCGTGGAAGCGCTGCCGAGATCAGTAAAGTATCAACATTAACTTCTCAAGCGTCATTGATCCCGCATGATCTGAATTGCACGTAGACTCAAAGCGCGAGCAGGAAAGGATGATCCTGGAACAATCCATGGCTTGGTCGCGAATAGTAGCTGTGGCTAGCCCTTGCTCCGAAATGCTCACAAAAAAACAAATGGGAGGCAAACTCACAAAACACAGCAACAAGATGACCAAAGATCTCGTCAACACATCTGGTGCCAGCAATGTCGCCTTGAGTGGCTACGACCCAGTGGCCTTCTTCACCGACTCCAAGCCCATGAATGGCGACTTCAAGATCACAGCCACCCACCGTGGGGCGACCTACTACTTCACTACGGAAGAACACAAAGGCATGTTTGAGTCGAATCCGGACAAGTATGCTCCTCAGACAGGAGGATTCTGCACCTTTGGCGTTTCGGTCGGTGCCCTCTTCCCTGTTGACATTAGTACGGCTCAAGTGTACAAGGACAAGCTCTACGTGAATTTGAACCCTGGAATTCTCGAGATGTTCAACAAGGACCGCGCCGACGCCATTGCCAAGGCTGAGAAGAACTGGGCAGGTTTGGTTGCCAAGAACGGTGTCTAGGTGGTAGCGACGACTTCCTGTTCCTTTGATTTGTCGGAGTAGTTTTATTTGTTAATGTTAAACAAGGAGGTCGACTGATAGAAACGGCATCTTAGAGATTGGATTTGATATCTTCCACTGGTCATCTACCAAATCTTGTCTAGATTACTCCAGCATTCATCTTCGTTCCTCTGTGTAGGTGTATACTTACCCCACATCGCACAGGCTCTCGAACGTGGACTTTGCGCTTTTATTATTATTCGCTAAAATCATCAGGACAGGTACGTGTACCTTTCGGTGCTGAACTGGATTGGACTTCTTTGAACACCAAGACATAAGAATTTTGAAATTGGCAAAGTCAGATGGTTCACGTTACGATAAAAGTAGAGTGTAGACAGGCGAACGAGAACTTCGAGTAGCTGGAATACCGCCGAAGAACTCAGACAACTTCCACTAAGACCTGGCACCATTGTGATCAATATGTTGAGAGTCTTTGGGATGAAGGCGAAAGGGTTTGATGTTTAATTAGGTATCAAAGTGACTCCAAAAAGTAGAACGGTGGATGCACATGTTCAATGTACGTGTAATGGTTGCAAACAACAAACTGCTTGTACTACTACTTACTGCTAGCTAGTAGAAGATGGAATCATGCCGGGCGCTTTCGGAATAGAACAAACTACTTGCGCGTGCGTGACCATAACAGGGAGACGCCCAACTCTGCAATCTCAGGCAAGTTTGTTGGTTTATTTCTCCTCCTCATTCTCCAATGAATGAATGAATGAATAGCCATCGATCAGAGACAAAAGCACAGAAGGTTCAGGGCGAAAACGCACAAGGATCAATGTGTAGAATAGGCAATAGAGTCTCTAGTAGAAGAAGAAACGGCATCGAATGCTGATATTTTTGTTTTTACAGATGGCAGAGCGATGGCAAGGGGCATCAAGAGGGCAACGGTTTCAGCGATACATAACCGATCTATCAAATCTCCACAACTTGTTAGTCGCGATCAAGGCCTTTCTGCCATCATTTGCTTTCATTCTCCTCCTCCTCCTCCTCCGCCTTCTGACTATGCGCTCGACGACGCCTTGGAACCAGAACCAAGTCCTGATCATCAGGTTCCGGCGCGACGGCAGAAGCCTCGCTGATAGGTCCAGTAGCAACACCCCCCTTGTTGTTGTTGTAGCTGGATGATAAGCCTTCATAGGCCAATACGTAGGTTGGTCTCGCCTTGACACGTTCCAACAAGGCCACAAGAGGAGGCGCTCCGTCCAACAATCCCAGCGCATGCGCATTTCCCAACGGTTTGGCCGCCAAGAAATCAATGGCGGAAATTTCGTTCCCCAAAAAGTAGGGTCGCCCGTCGCTCAGGGCTGCCGCCAGCGCTGGTCCCATGCACGCATGACACTTCTTTTTGGCACTCTCCATGTACTCCTCGTCCAACTTGCCTCCGGGACACTGCAACGAATGAATATACATGCTGGCAATAAAGGGATACACTGTGGCAATAATGAATTGCTTGAGCTGCAAATACTGAGTGCGCGTTCGACATTCGTCCAGAGTGGATTCTGGTGTAATGGGAGGTGGATGAAATCTATGTTGTGGATCGTTGCGTTCGAGCAAAAAGTCGAGAATGGCACCACTTTCCCACATGCACACTCCCATGGCGTTGCATTGAAAGGCGGGTGACGTGCCCATGACGTTGATCGCCAAGTGCTCCGGCGACTTGAGATCTGCAAACGACAGTTCCTTGACAATAATGGCTTCCTTGTCAATCAAGTCCAGTTCTAGACAGATCTGCACAAGTGGCGACGAGATGGTGCGAGGGACATGGTAGAGGGTGGGAGGCATGGTGTCGTTTCAACTTGCGATGCACCGTAAGGTAGGACTTTCTCTCAACAGGTTGGTTGACACCACTTTTGGTTGATGACTATGCAACTGCGGACGAAAATGGAGCAGCCCTTCTCTTCCTTCCTCGTCGGATAGCTGCCGGAGATGTACATGTACGTTTACTCTTACGAGAGATCCACCCCTGGAACAGTCAAGATCATCAATCTAAATCTGGCAAATCAAAGAACTAGTGAAACAGCGCTTGAGCAATATCAAAGTCTATAAAGTTGAAGTTGAGAGATGTGACGGTTTCATTTACAGCACTGTAATACTCTAGCTAGAGTGTCAAAGCTGTCTACTCGGAGTAAGTTGAAGGTCATCGTTGGAATGTTTCTGAGGCATACTCCGTAGTGTACTGTGTGTACATGCGAACATGTTGTACACACATCATACCGCGCGTACCGGGTAAGGTTTCTGAGCAACAGTGACTTTGATATTTTCCTAAATCAATCCCTAATTTTTCGTACTGCAACTTGGCATGTCACAGTTCGTAGCGGACAAACAACGCTGAGTGCGGGATGTGCAGATGGGCGCTATAAAGTAACGCAAGCCATCAGCCATCGGTACCTAGTAGTAGAAGAGGAGTTGTTTGACGAGAAGCCTCCTTTACTGGTTTTCGCGGTGAGGGTGTAGAGTTCAGAGTGCCGACTATTTAGTCCTAGCTCTTCTAGCTATATGCTTCTAAAAGCAGCGCTCGATGCATGGTGATTGATGATGGATAACACTAAGGATAGGAGTTGTAATTTGGTTGACCCAACTCTTGACGGAACGACGTTTTGCGAAGCTCTCAACTATTGTGGTCTAAGTGGTCCAAGCAAGAAGGGAATAAATCAAAGAGACCCACCATCGCTGAAGGTGCGACAGCTTTGTATAATACGGTGGGTCCAAGGTGGTGCTTGTATAGAATAAGTATCCTATGCACTTGTGACTGCAACGTGTAGAATGATGGAAGATGTTGCATGGGACAGAAGTTGAAGAAATCAGTTCAGCTGAGGAGTCCTGGCTCTTGTTTCTGATCTTACAATTGCGCAGTTCAGTGGCGCCATCTGTGGTGGGAACAAACCCCACCAGAGGCACCCACTATGTCACTAAATTCAAGTTCCTAGTGCATAGGAATATGTTTTGGCAGCGGCATCTATACGTTACTGTATTCGTTTGCAGAACAGATGGTCTCATTATAATTGAAATGCTGTCATGGATTGTGTACTCTGACCTCTGTGGCAATATCCTCATCTCCGCTGGCAACCATGGCTTCGCAAACGACAAGCCGATAAGACAAACGAAAACGAATCTCACGAAGAAGACAGTACCCTCGAAGAAGAAGTTGTTGGAGAAGGGAGGTGAGCATACTGTGTATAAACACGTGAGAGTTACTAGGAAAAGTTGTATCAGTTGAAGTTGTTGCATATGCGATACTTTTTATGAACTTCTCTATGAGTGTTTCACCCAAAGTGATTGAACATTCCCCACACGAACACTCCAGCCACGATTCTATTGCCAAGACCGCGCAATCCATCCTTCATTCCTTCCTTCACTTCCTTCGATCCTTCCTTCAATCCTTCTTTCATTTCCTTCGATCCTTCCTTCAATCCATCATTGACCTCCTCTCCTAAATTCGCGAGCCCGCTCGCACCCACACTAGAAAATAGACCACGACGTGTCTTTTCCTTGGACTTGTCACGCTTCGAATTGGATGTAGCGTTACCCTTGGTTGATGTATCGTCTTTCTTGGCGGCGGCACCCTTGGCGGCGGCGCCATCTTCTTGAGTCCCAGATGGAATGGAACCAGTTTCAGTACTACTCGAAGAACCACTGTCATCCGCAATCTTGATGTTTGACGTAGTCGTCGATGAATTGATTGAATCATCGTCATACATATTCCCTTTGGATCTAGATCCTTTGTGCCACCGGGATGTCAGCGGCATTGCGGAGGTCGCTAGTAGCTTCTTGCGCACGTCCTCAAACGGAAGGACACCAAGAAGTGCCTTTCTTGGTGCCATTGCTGATGTGCCGTTGAGCAACATAGATACGATCGTCACACAGAGGGTGGTAGCATAGCGCATGGTCTTCGGTGAGAAGGAAGAGCAATGTAGGCCAACATAAGTGCAATGGAGTGAGATATCCAGGTTTTTGTGTGCCGAATGCCTAGTTTCGTTCACGATCAGTTTCTGAGACTCGCGCGTTCCGCGTGTCAAACGTCCATCTTTTGAGCCATCACTTTTACTTTTATGCTGTCCCATCTCATCCGACCCACATCACACCCTCAAACATCACCGTGCTCCCCATGAGTGATTCGTCGATGCTTTTACTCCGGGACCCTGCTCGATTGCTATTATCTCCAGAGGGCTTTGAATGTGGTGAATTCATGAATAACGATGAGGACGACGAGGACGACAGGGACGAGGACCAATCCTCCATCCTTTTTTACATCACCACACCTTCGCGTGATCGCTTGGAATTTCAATGTCGAGGTCGTTCCCAGAATGTCTTGATGGAGAAGGAAACCAGTGACGTGGTATCCGACGAAGAACTGGCTACGGAAGGCATGGTAGATCCAAACTTTTTCGACCAAGGCTATACATTAGCAGGTCGCACAGGATTCCAAGTGTGGGCCGGATCACGCTTGCTGATGGAAACAATCATCTGGACGAAACTACTATTGCATCATAATATTATGCCCCTGCAAAGAGGTCCCAAAATTTTGGAATTGGGTGCTGGCGTTGGAGTGGTGGGAATGGCCTTGGCCCACGAAGGAGCCCATGTTTGCATGACGGACTTGCCGACTTTGGTGGAACATTCTCTCCTACCAAACGCTAGACGAAACAGTACAACAATGGACGGCGACGTCATGACGGTTGGTCAGGGAACGGTCCGTGCGGTTGCACTAGATTGGACCCTTCCAGTTGACCAACAATTGTCAGCTAGTGATACGGAAGGATTGGATATGATTGTGGCGAGTGATTGTGTGTGGCTATCGTCCATGTTAGAGTCCTTGCTGGATACAGTTGCCTCCATCTTTGCGTTGTCGTCGCCAGTCTTCATTATGAGCTTTCAAAGACGTGATTCGGGCGGCGATTCGTCTTCCAACATGTTTACTACAGTCGAGGGCGTCATTGAGGCAATTCAGGCACGAAATTGGAATCTGGAGTGTCTTTCCTGGCGACCATTGGAAGACGATGACACCAAGGAAGTGTATGTCTTTGAGATTACGACATCAGCAGCAAGTACAAGAAGATAAGGCCAAGCGTCTGCGTATGAGATATCAGGGAGAAACTTCCCCAACAATCCAGGTAAGATGATGCATTGGACTGACTAAGCTGGTAGACTACTGCGATTGATTGCTCAACAACTAACCCGAAAATTCTCAAGGCCAAAGTCATAACCTCCCAATCAGATTATAAAACAGTAGTATCTAGAGAGTGCTTCGGGTTTGTATCGGTCGAAGGCTTCCCACCTGCCTCAGGGTCGGGTCTTTTTTATTCCGTCAGGATTCCAGCAATCTCATCCCGCGCTTCTGCAACGAATTATTAGACTGTGGTCATTGAATGCGTTTCTTTAACACCAAGTTACCTTTAGTTGTTCTCATCAGCCCGCTCCCTCGTCAAGTTATCAATATTCAAGTTAACGACAACTCCAAGTAAAGAATTGAGGAAGAAACACCTTGGTTTGGAATGCTCGGAAGCGCTCGATCCGAAACAGGACGAAAGGTTTAGATGAAGAACGGAGTGAAAGTAGAGATTGAATAAGCAAGCGCGCTACTGGCTTGGTTCTGACATGGGCACACGGGGTCGGTAGGCTGGTCCCTTGTGTGTCGGATTTTACAAGGAATCCAAGGCGTGCTGGGAAAGTGGAAGACAATCAACACAAGCAGGAGAGGCACATGCGTGACACGAACAACTAACCTATCCATGCATCGCAAGACAAGGCAGAACAACACATAATAGAGTACATAGTATGAAAGAGGCATATGTGTGGTGACGCTCTCAAT
>JAVCKV010357960.1:30492-41149 GCA_032274145.1 Herpochondria borealis
AAGGAATCCAAGGAGTGCTGGGAAAGTGGAAGACAATCGACACAAGCAGGAGAGGCACATGCGTGACACGAACAACTAACCTATCCATGCATCGTATAGCAATACGATTCTGGTGCAAGACAAGGCAGAACAACACATAATAGAGTACATAGTATGAAAGAGGCATATGTGTGGTGACGCTCTCAATACTGGAGTCAACCAAGACAAGACCAGACACCAGTCACCTGAATGATGCCAAGCAAGAGCTCTCCCTTGTATGTAGTCTAGGATGGCCTACATTCGATGCCTGCTTCTTTGGTCGCGTTTGTGAGGTGCCCTCCTCCTGTTGGTTCTTGTTTTTGAGGAGTCGAAGATAAGCCGTAGGCAATCTGGACAAATGAAGCAGCTCTAGAGACTACAGTATACGTATCGATAAACTCAAAGCACAATTGTACCATGATACTATTAGACACACATGTGGAAGTCCCTGTCTGGCTACAGTTTGCTACGTGTACTGTCTACTGTGTGAAATTTGGCAAATAAATTACCATCAAAATTCGTGAACGTGATCTTGTAACCGCTTCTTCTGCATGGAATGATCTTGTACCAGTGCAGAGTGGAGGGGACACCTACCGCTGACTCGGTGAGAACTGCATAGCTTTGTCGTACCTGCAGGTATGACTACTACTACGGAACAATGTCTCACATCCAGAAAATGACCATAGTACATACATTGTTCTGTGTCGTTGATGTGTCGTCAGTGTCTAAATAAATCTCTAAGGATATAAGTATTTCGGAATTTGCAAATATTGTTTTTGTCACGGAGGGTTTCCGACACATCTCGAAAGACCTCGGTCATCAGACTTTTGGCCTCTCTGCGCTTGTATCGAAACCTCTCTTCGATTCATCTGCTACACCTGCACTCTGTTGTTCCAATAGTTTCCGAGCTCTCTCAAGAGTCTCTACCAGGCGGCTTTCAAGCCTCACATACAATGGATCCGCCATTAGACCAAAAAAAAGTGGCGGAGAAAGCGATTGGAGGAGAAAGCAAAGAGGAACCAAGAGAGCGGTCTTTATCGCAGGGCGATATGGTTATCACATTAGAGGATCTACAGCGACCTGCAAAACATGCCACAGCTCCTCCTCAGCCCACTGATGCCCTTCAAGACAGTTTCATGAACGATTCGTGGGGGAATGACTGTTATGATAATGCGTTACTCCCACCGGCAAGGAAAGACTCACTCATGTCCAAGAGTCACGCGAGCCACGGAAGCCACAGCACTTCGAGCCGTTCGGAGCATGTAGAGACAACAGGTATACTCAAAGATCACGGAAGTGACCCGAAAACATCGTTCCGAAATCTGAAACGAGCAAATTCATCACGGGGGCTGCTGAAACGAATGAAACATCCAGGGATGGCATCGTCAGTTAGAACAAACATGAGTGACGATTTCATGGACTATTACATGGCTTTGGCGCCCACAGACCAACGGCTGTCACGATCACAACCCGGTTCTCCTATTCGAACACGAGAAGCACGAGCAGCTAGTTTTGATCAGCAGCAGCAGCAGCATGATGTGCCCCCGCCCCCAACATTCATGGTGGCAAAGAGCGGTACACCGATTAGCGAATGGGATCTTACGAATTCGAGCTCCTCGCTGGGTGATGAAGAAACGACGCCTGGAGATCTTGCATCGAATCTGAGACGAGGACCGCATCTTTCACTTCATCGAGAGAATCTGATTGATAGTTTAGCATGGTTCTCCTTCCATACACCCAAGTGTGTTTTGGAAGACCTGACGTCGCATGAACTTGTCAAGTGTGAAGAAATTTTCGATGTTCAAGTGCAGGGCAACTTTGAGACAGAACGACAAGAAGCGTCCAAATCGGTGGAATCAGAATCAGATGATGGGAGTCTTAGTTCTCTCTCAGATGACGAGACAAAATCAGAATCAAATGAAAAGTCCGTGATCTCTTCTCGACGGAAGCATCGATCGGAAGGGAGACGAACAACGGAGATATTGCTATCGAAACAGCTGCCTCAGAACACTCTGAAAATGCCTTTCTCAACAAAACAACAATGTGCCCTCGTGTTCGTTGATATATCTGGGTTTACCAAGCTTTCTACTATTCTTGACGAAGAGTCATTATCCAAGGTACGTTATGGCCAGCAACGATAAAGAAAGTTTGTGTTGCTGCGTACTAACACCTGCGCAGGTAATCAATACATATTTTCGGTTACTCGTTGACGAAGTCGTTAGATTCGGTGGTGATATTTTAAAGTTTGCTGGGGACGCGTTCTTTGCGGAGTGGCGCGTCAAAACGGAGGACGAGGTTGATGCTGAAAAGCTGCGGAGAATGCAGAATCACCCCCTGACAAACTTGAGAGCGTCCTTTCTGTCAATGAATGGTGATATCAATTCGATAATCGAAGAGAAATCGCTCTCAGAATGTGTGTTGGCTGCGTCCCAATGTGCTGCGTCCATCGTGGAGTTGTACAGCGACTATCAGCTCCAGACATCACGAGAACTATCCATTTCATTTGGTAAGGAGCATCAAGGAAAAGGAGATGCTATGTTGAATGTGCACTGTGGCGTTGGGTGTGGTTCATTAGTGGGCCTCCATGTTGGCGACACTGTCAACACAGAGGACCATCTCCTTGAAACAAGAAGAGAGTTTCTGTTCCTTGGCGACCCCATTGACCAAGTGTCTCAAGCCGAGGATAAGGCTTCAAAGGGCGAAGTGTTTGCGTCACCAGAGGTCGTTCGTCTACTAAAAAACACGTGCGATATCCCATGGGATTTGGAGTCAGATGAACCAGTGTGTATAGCTGCCCGAAAAACTTCCTTTTTCAAACCGTTTGATGGTAGACAAGCTGCTCTATCGGCGTCAGTGACGAAGGAGACAACAACCTCATACTGCCAGGGGCTGATGGACAAATGTGCTGAAATGGACGAAATGATGCTAGCTCGTCTGCATCGCCAACTCTCTCTGTATGTTCATCCTGTGGTCAGAGATGATGAACTGGATGTGACAACGTCCCACCACGGGCTCGGCTCGATGCGATCAAGAGACGCCTCACAGAATCGGCACCTTGCAGAAGCTGAGCTTCGGTTAGTGTACACCCTGTTTGTGAATGTCATTATGGAGCCTGTGGTGTCCGGTGACCCAGAATTAGATACTCTTCTCTATGGAAAATTGCAACGAATCATGCAGGTAACATGTCGAGAACTGCATCGATTCCATGGGCAACTGCGACAGTTTATTGTTGATGACAAAGGCGTGGTACTGATTGGTACCTTTGGTCTGAGAGGTTCTACGTTTGCTAACATGGTGACAAATCATGCTCTGCCGTCAACATTTGCGATTCACAAGGCGTTGACCACGGAACTTCAGGTCGAAAACAAAATTGGCGCCACTTTTGGGAAAGTGTACTGTGGAGTTGTAGGGGGTGTACATCGTCACGAGTTTGCTGTTATGGGAGCTCCCGTTAATCTCGCCGCGAGATTGATGTACTCTAAGAATAACAACGGCATCCTTGTCGATGAAGCCGTTCAAGCCCACGCTGACTCCAGATTTGCTTTCAAGAGGCTTCCGCCAGTCGAGGCAAAGGGCTACGATAAGCCTGTTATCATCTTTGAACCGCTTCATGCGGTGAACACGAAGAAGAGAGGTGTCTCCCAGGTTTTCATTGGACGTCATCGCGACGTCGCTGAGCTTACTGACGTTTCGAAGAGTATCATCAATGACCCAGAGGACTCTGCGACAATCATGGCATTCATCATTGGGGAGCCAGGAATCGGCAAGACGGCTCTTGGCCTTTGTGTCTACGAGGAGATGAAACTATATGCCAGCCTCCATCATCGAAAGATTATTTTCTACAGATCAACAAGCAGCGAGACGGAGCAACGAAGTCCACTCAGCTCCTTCCGAAAGATCTTCTTGGGTGCGATCCGAGAATTTTGCCTTCACGACGGAACGCTTGCAACGTTAGAGGAAAGCAGATTGTCAAGGGTGACCTCACAACGTAATCTTCTTTCTAGGCGTGGTTCTCTAAGACCACATACGGTAACAGCCAGACGAATGTCCTTGGGAGGTCGCCAACCATCGAGAATCATTCGAGAAAGAAGGATGCCGCCACGAACAGATAGCAATCACTCCATGGCGTCCATGCGGTCGTGTAGGTCGGTGAACGTACCTTACCTGAAGAAGTTGTGTGATCTCTGTGAAGAGCTGAACTATCCGCATGAGTTTGCCGATATCGTGGGATCCCAACTACTCGGATTGGAAGGAGCCAATCCAACAACACATGTTGACGGCCGCGTACCATCTATTGAGGAAGTTGTCGACTTCTTCTCGAGCGTCTACATCCGCCTGACTGAGTTCGCAGACCTGACTATGATTTTCCTTGACGATTTTCAGTGGATCGATTCTTTCACATGGAAGGTTATTCGAGCACTCTGCGAGAAAGGAAAGAACATCTTGATCATGGGTGCGATGAGATCACAGGAGACCCAAGCGCTGCGACGGATGTCTTCTGTGGGTTCTTGGCATAGTGGAATGCAATCGAGAAAGGGAATCGTCGAAGTCAATATTGGACCTCTGGAAACAGGGGAAGTCAAGCAACTGATATCTAAGGTTCTGGATGTCGAGATGCATATCATCGACGACGAGCTCAGCAACAACATCTATCAGAAGACAGGAGGTATTACAATATACGTGATTGAATTGCTGGAGAGCATAAAGAGGAACAAGACAGTAGCCATCGACAAAGAATCTGGGATGCTCAGATGGACGGCTGAAGCAGAACGTGAACAGAAACGCATTGGATCCAACAGCATTGCCGCGATCGAATTATCGTTCCTAAACAGATTTGATTCTTTGGATCTTGCTGTGCGAAGAGTTCTACAAACATGCGCGGTGCTCGGGATGTCATTCTCACTTTCTGATGCTATCCGTGTTCACCCAGAAATGGACGAGCTGGTGCTTGAGCTTTCTCTGAACGCTGCGGTGGATGAGCTCATTTTGGTGGAAGATGTCGAAGACGACGATGACGACGACATGTCGCTCTGGTCTGGGAAAGGGTCTATGAAGGAGAGTAGAAACCTTTGCGCCTCCTGGAACGCAGTCGACGACCGATTCTTCCAGTTCAGTCACGCCATGTGGAGAAAGAGTGTACTTGACGCTATGCTATCAGAACAGAAAGTGCACCTTCATAGGACAATCGCTGAAGCCATGGAGAAGGAGCAAGTAGTCGTAATGGAGAGCAGCGACATCGGTCGACTACTGACTCTGTTTGATCACTGGAAGTCGTGCGGCAACTTTGGCAAGGCGGCACCGTTGGCGCTCGCTGTCGGGTTACGTCTCGAAGAGTGGGATCTGTCGGCGCAAAGCCTTGACTTGTATCGTGATGCGCTGGAAATGTGCTATGAAAGTGCTGACAATCCCGAAGAAGGAGAGCCTACACGGGATGAAAACGAAGTTTGGCTGCCAGCTTCTGCTCCACCAGCAACAGTGGAATTTATCTTGCGTCTTCACATTCGAATCGCAAAGTGCCATGCCCACCTGGGCGAGCAAGAGCAGTGCGCAACAACGTTCGAGGACGCCTACAAGATCATGACAACGTCGCCGAAAGCTGCCAAGCTCAATCAAGAACTTGTGCTTCCCATCATTTCTGGACTCTGTTCAATCGCCATCCAGCGGAACGTTGTTAGCAGGGACCTGTTGGCTGAAAACGAAGAACTAGTGGAACGATTTGTCCGGGAGGCACAAGAACAAGAGGATGAGATTCATATCGCTCGTGCTCTAGCTATGAAAGCATCGTTTTACGCTCGGCTCGGCAAGTTTGAATCCGCTATTCAAGTGCAAGAAGAGTTGGAGTATGTCTACGTTGTTGAACTGCACTCGAGCGGTATCCGCGAGGAATACGGAAAGGACTACGCTGCTCAGAGCTATGCCGATTCTATCCAGTGGTACATGCTTGTTGATAATCAACGCGCAGCGGAACGACAGATCGACGTGGTGATTCAACGCCATCTTCCTCAGTTTGATCTTCGGGACGTGGATACCGTCATGGAGATCATCTTTCCAGTTCTCCTGGTTCTGAAATCCATCGGAAGAGCCTGTGACGCTGAAACGATTCTTTTCAACAACGCCATCAATCCCTACCACGACCTCGGTGGTTCCTCGTCTTGCTGGCTCAAACTGTTCAATCCTATTGCCTACCTCTTTGAAGTTCTCAAAATGATCCAAGACAATGAATACGATGACCAGTTGTTGGCAGAAATTGAAGACTGGGTTATGGATCCAGAGCGTAGTATCTTCAGCAATGATCTCCAGTACAAGGGCTACGCCTTGATTGGTGAAATCTGCAGCCATCTGGCCAGTTTCAAGATTCAACGAGGCGAAAGCCCCCAGCCACTCTTGGACCGCGGCCGTGTCGTCTTGACGCGGGTTGTGTACTCCACAAACGACGATAAAGAAGAGAGCTTCATGGTGCAAGAGTCACGCAAGGCCTTGGATTTGATTGATGAAATGGATGACGATACAGAGGAGGGGGAGGAGGACGAGCCTTCCTTCCTCGTCGCCAATACAAAGCAGGAAGCAGCATCTGTAAGACGATCTTCGCGCTTCATGGGCTCGTCGGCGAACATGACGTCATCCCGACTGGAGGGAGCAACCGAAAGCAAGGATGCGATGAACAGATGTTGCAAATGCTGCACAATACTATAGAATAGAGATTTTTCATAATAACGCGACGAACAGTTTCTAGTAGTTGCGTGTCAACCGTCAACCCTACATATAGCTCGTTGATGTACGTCACTACTTGGGTAACACCACAAAGCTAGCACTAAAACGTGCAGAATAGAGGAGACGATGAGGGCAGGGGAATATTCCGTTGTTCGATCCGAACCATTTGTCGAGAGAGCGAAGCGACCGTGATGGGTTGAAGGTCGAAGCAGTCTTTCTCCAATTGCGAAGTGGGAACCCTGTCGTGCATTTCACTGATAATTGCTACGGTGTCATTCGACTAGATATGTTCATGGTCCTCTGTATCTATCCAAGCCCATGCATCACTAGCCTACCATAGAGGAGAAGACAGAAGAAATCTAAAAGGTAAGAGAGGTTGTAATGTACAATATTTCTCTATGCGGAAAAATGAAATTTCAGTCACGATTAACGAGTCGTGGTAGACGACCCCAGTGGTTGCAGGACCACGTCACGCAAAGCCAACGGGCTCTCTCGCATGATATTTTTGCAACTGCAAAATCTGCTCGCTCAGCTTAGGCATCTTGCTTGAGACAATCGTGCCATGTCTGTTCGTGTACCATCACCTCGTACTTCGAAGTAGTTGTTGTAATACGTAACAGCCAACCATGCCAACCTTCTCTTTCATCATGTAGCCAATTCGTGAAGCATAACATAGATAGCATTCAGTCCATCTTGTTCCTCTAGGCTGTAGTGGCCACTGGAGCACTGCCATCACTTGCCGTCACAAGAGAGTCCAAGTCCATCACAACAGTGACCGGAGAATCACGCGCGGATAAGGACTTGACTTCAGGTGTTGCAGGAGTAGGAGTAGTAGAGTCAATGGCATCGACGCGCCCCATGAGGGCTGCAAATCGTTTCGATTGTTCCGATTCTTTGCGGTAGATTTCTGCAATCTCACGTTGCGCGATGGTTGACAAGTAACCGTGATTAGCCATTGCTGTGCCGTAGAGATCCACCACGGTACGAACTGCTCTTCGTTTCAGAGAAACGATAGAAGAGTTGAGAGGGGATACACAGAGACGCTCGAGACCACGACAGTGGAGAGGAAGTTGAGTGGCGAGTTGTCGAAAGTCAGTGTCGTTGAGGTACGCTAAAGGTGGCGTAGAAGGATTGGAGTTGTGACATGACGCGAAGGCTCCAAGAATCGTTGGGCCGTATTTTGAATCAGAGACTTCCTCGGCTACATCTCTAGCTTCTTTGCGGGTTCGAAGTTTGTCTGCCTTTGTGAAGTGCATGGTTCGGCGGTCTTCTAGCGTCATATTGGCAGTGGATGGAATGGTTTTGATCGTAACGCCAACTTCGATGTCGCTCGCCCCCTTGGCGAAGGTGACACGACGACGATGCTTCTTGGCGATCTTGCTTCGTTTGGGGGGAGAGGTAATAGCTTTACACATGTTGCTTGGTTGTTGTTCCGCGTTTGGGATTCAGATTGAACTCTTAGAGAATAATGGGAGTGGTGTTGGTGCTCTTGATTTTGCGCTTCTGCGTGTGGAACGAACCGTCGAGGAATGAGAATAAAACCAATCATCTGCAATAAATCTGGCTGTTTAACCGCCAAAATAACCGTTCAACGTAAGAATATCGGTATTGGCGTCATCGCGCACCACCGCGCCAGCACCTTCACGGTGCCAGCGGATTTTTTTCAACAGCAATAACGACAAGGAACACGTTCGTACTTTAGATTCATGGACACCAAAGAGCTTCTTTCGAAAGATTTAGCTCAAAATGCAGGTGACACCAACCGTATCTGCGCGCACGATCGGAGTTGTGTTCAAAAATGCGCAGCTCGTTCACAATTTGACGTAAACATGACGTCCAAAAGAGCATGTTTTGAACTGAGATCGATCGCCAAATATCTGTTACTTAGACTTCTGTGCTGGTACGAGCACCACGTAGCGGCACGAGTATCATCTCACAAACCTCAACGCGCAAGGTTCATTTTTTTCTGACTATGACGCATCTGCTTGTCGGAAGCAATTCCTATTAGCTTGGTTGGTCGGCTCGCCAATGTTGTCGACTCTTCCGCCAGGCAAGAAGTTGCTTCCACCAATCTGGGCTGGTAGATAGTCTAATCAATCTAGGCGTTCAGGATATTGACCTGGCCTGGTATGGTATGGTAACGTGACAGAATACGGTAACATTTAACAGTACACATTGAACGACTTGACGACCTCACCTTGACGACCTCACCTATGGATATTCTATGGATTTTGTTTGTCTGCATAGCTACACGCAACTCTTGTCAAAGGCAAATTGCTCCCGTGACCGATTGTTTCAGCAACAGTAGCGTACCAGACGACTTCTGACTCGGCGGCAATCACCTTGCTAGATCCCAAGGGGAACAGCTTCATTAAGTGTCACGGATAGAACCTTAAAAGGAGACAAATTTACTTCGCTCATCCGTATGCACGAGCCACGAGAAGAAACTTGAGCTCTCCTGCAAATGAATCAGCGGTTCCTATGTTGATGATCCGTGTAGTATGTGTGACTGGAAACTTCATGGAGAAGAAAAATGGGATTTGAAACGGTGCTTTTGCCTTATTGTGTCATATTGGTGTCATTCGCATTGGTTTGTCTACTAGTGTACATAGTCGATTGTTGTATCGTCAGGTCTTGTTGTTGCAGTCTATTGTTGTCCCCTGGTTGGATACGGCTCGCCCCTGTGGTTCTGTTTAAAGGGATTCGAGCGCTTCAGCCTTTTTCGCGGCTGCTGCTTCCAATAGGGCCAATTCCCGAGCCACCTTCTTGACAGTCACATCAGCCACAGACTTGGCGTTGTACAATGGTTGAAATTCGCCATACTTCCCTTCGTTCAATCCTGCTGCTTTGAAGGCCAAACGAGCAGCCGCGTCGTAGGGAATGGAAACATCAATCTTCACAACCTCTTCTTCGACAACGACAGCAGAGGATGCGCTCTCCCCCTTGCCGCCTTGAGTGGCCACGGCTCCAACCAATCCGGCCAATATGGCACCACCGGCAGCGAGGACTCCAGGATCCAAGGCAGCTGCATCAATATTGAGTACCGTGCTGGGCCGCCCATTTCGAGCAGATCCTGTCACTCCAAAGGCGGACGCCGTCGAGATAGTTAGCAAAGCAATGGTAGCGGCAGCAATCTTCATGATGATGTAGTCTATGATGTAGTAATCTCGCAGTTAGACCAATTTATGTCTTTCGCCGGGCTCACATCAGCTTGCGAACTTGTGTGCCGTACTGTACGAACCGCCGTACGAAAGATACTTCAACTTACTTTATGATTGACAAAATGCCTCGGGTATGACGTACGAGAGTCAGTAATGACCTTCGTATCGGCTCTCGCAGACAGTAGCAGCTACCGGTATCACACTTCCCGCCAAAAGTGCTTGGGCACGCATGAGCACGTTTCTGGCATAACGATTCGTACAGTGAGGCACGCACCGCAACGACGCAAGCAGTGGCGTTTTGGTGCCTCGTAACTTGCTCCATTATGGAGTGGGATTACTGTGTACTCTAGCTAGAGAGGCTGCTCAGTAGCCGGATCCACCACAACCTCTTCCGAGACTTCTGCTGTAGACGTTGCCCCATGATCGCCGTTGCAGGTCTGGTAGGTTCATAATTCAACTTTCCGTACTGCGTAGTCGCTCTGAATGACTGACACTTATGAGGGTTTACAGCAATGTTCAACTCGGAGTTTTTGTTTGACTGGCAAGATGTTTCAAAGTCTCCAGAATTAGCAGGTACATACACAGCCGTCAAACGCTCGTACAACTTTCTCACCCACGATGCAAGAAAGGGTTCCTCGTTTGACGGGAGAGCTTCTTGTCCACCGGTACTAGCAGCGCCATTCCCGTCTATGTACCAATAGGTGAGAGAGTTAGCACCATCCACTTGATTGGCGCCAATCATGGCTCAAATCCCTCGACCCTCCCGC